>JAGDQP010009835.1:45313-57676 GCA_022664845.1 Lepisma saccharinum | reverse complement strand
CAGCAATATATTTGTCTGTTGTTGTGTTAAATGAAATAAATGCGAGCAGCTTTTCCTTTGACTTATTCTGCATGGTCTTAGAGTTTATTTCGTATATTTTTTCTATTATATAAACGTCAGTTCTTGCTTAGAGTTGACATTTTCCTTATTTGGTCAAACGTTGATACGGTCACCCTATAAATCACATTATTGAATTGTAATCACATTTAATTTACACGTGAACGTTTGGTATTATGGTTAAAGAATACAAACATACACAGATAATTTGTCAGTGCTTATAAAGTATTGTATAGCTCAACATAAAGAGTAACCAAAACTTTCAGTGAACATCGAGAGCTGCATAACGAAAAACAATTCCCCAAAGTGCATGAAATATAATGAATATTACTGACATTTCCTTTAGTCAGTTTTCTTGTTATTAATTTAAATATATGAGAAAAAATAGAACAGTAATCCTTCCCTTTAAATTCTCGAATTAACATATTGACGGCATAATGAAAAGCATAGAAAAGTACTTTTAATTGTCTCCATGCCATCAATTTATTATATCAACATTTTATATTTCGACAGAAGTTTTCTCTAACACTCCCCTGTGAAATGTGACATTGGGACCACCCTTCTTTTTGAACCTGTTTATGCATCGAAAAGCGACACAACTCATTACCATTTCAAAAATCACAGAAAAGCACAAAGAATGATCTGATTATTTGCATGTCTGGGAATGCAATACTTCAGTTTTATTCCATACGCAATATGGCGGACCGTGATACATACAACCGTGCGGCGGCCATTTTCGGCTTCAATTTATTTTCGAAGTAGGGGTACGTTTGGGTGTCTCCTTCTATTTTATTCCTCCATGGTTGTAAGACGTTTGCTTACTAAATAAAGAACCCTGGTTCGAATCTCGGAATTTTTGTTCCTCCTCAAAAAAAAAATACTTCGGGACTTGAGATGTTTTGCAATTCAGGTCTTCAATTATAAAATATAAAACAACTATAGAAACGAAAATTCACATGTACTATTATGCAGGGATGTTCTAATAAAAAAATGTATGGGGACCTCTGCAACTAAGTATTGTGAATGAGAGATAGCATACCTGATGACGCGTTGGTACCTGCCATCTGGTGGACAAAAGTTATTTGCAACCTGTTGTGGACTTCTCTTGGACTAAATTCTTGTGTTTACTCATTCCATGTAATGACGTGCTACCGGGATATTTCTACACAAACAAATATTTGTATTATTATACAGATATTAAAGAATCCAGTGAAATATGTAGGTTATCACGAGGAAAGAGCTCTGGGAACCATAAAAGATTGCGACGCCAAAGAAGACGAATCCTTAAGGCTGATTTAAATGCAAGCTTGAGTTGTGTTCTTTGCTTGCGATTAGTGTGAGTAGCCAAATAAAGCATGTGTTTTATTACATAATAGGTAGAACACGCAATAAAACACGTGTTTCAATTGGCTAATCACCCAAATCGCAAGCAACGCAAGCTTTCATGAAATCCTGCCCTTAAGTAACAGTTCGCAAAATATTAGATTAGAAAGCTTTACGGATCACGCAGCAAAGAATGAAGATGCGCAACTGCTAGTTTAGTTTGCTAATGCTCAACCTGAGAATCATTTGGAATTACCTCAATCTGATTTTATGCTTCAACAAGTTCCTTTTAATCCTACTCGATCTAATGAAACACAAAACAAAATGATACAATCTCTATGATGCAAGATCTCTTGGAGACTATGAGGAACACGATGGACAAACTTTTATGAACCTAGATTGGATTATAACAATGAAACTTTCTCTCTATGTCAAAATATAGTAAAGAATCTAGAACAGAAAATGGAAATACAAATTTCAAACTAATATTATTCAAAAGAATCACACATTACTTTTATCACTCTTTATATTCCATTTCATTACTGTTATGAAGTTTGTTTTCAAACTCATATTTGACTTCGTAAAGGTTGTCTCATATTCTTTCATCTCACGCGGTATCAGCTAAATATGCTTTTCCATTGCGTAATCGTTTAATTTTAAAATTATGAAGCATCATAAAATATAGATTTATTTTAAATTCATTTTATAACTGTTGATTTTACTTGAATTTACACCACTTTAACTTTCCATAAATCTTGATGATCAGTCAAATCCGTAACTTTTCCCACTTTTTCGCTGTCGACTTCCAAAAAAAATTCCGTAACTTTAGCCACTTTTTTTCACATTCTTAATAATTTTTTGGATTATGTTTTCCTAAGAGGAATTTAATTATGATTCACCAACTTATGTTCGATCATGTATAGTAACTTTAAAACATATAATTTACTATAAGTAAATTAAAGTATGAATTCTCATATGTCTTTTTACACATTTTTGATTATTTTTCATAATGGACAAAGTAGGTTTAAGGTCTATAATAATGCATAAATAGTTAAGAATACTTGAAGCTTATATGTAAAAGTTCATGATTGTTACATTTTACCACCACTTAATACTTATATATATATATATATTATTGTTATTATTTGAATATGATTAACATTACCTTCTTGAGATTCACTCTATCATATACTTAGTAGTGTATTAATCATTTTTCATTTCATGCTCAAGACACCTGATGAAGCTTAGAAAAATACAACGAAAGTATGGGTAAAAAGGAGATAGTCAACAAATTTTTCAAATATAATTCCTAAGCTTTTTTCACTTGTTTTCCACTTTGTTCAAACTGCTCCTTTTCTTTATTTGATTATATATTTGTTATACATATATACTCACCAAATTATTTTCGCATTATATATTCTTGTTTCGTATGTTTTTTTTTAAATCTCTGGTATTTCATACATTAATAGCATTTAAAAAAACACATATATTCGTTAGTCATTGCAGCATTTACCATATTAACCATATTAATTTCTTATTTATTTCGTAAGAAATACATTTAATTCGTAATAACTATAAATTTTGTATACAAATTTGATGTTTTGTTTGTGTGATGATTTTAATACTAAATAATTTTGATCAGTGAGTTTTAGAAAAGTATTGATATTTGATGTTTCTCATAGATGTTTATTTATTTTTTTAAAAAATTATGTATAAGAAATATTATTGCTTTAGTTGGATTATATAATATATTAATTGGACTAATTGGCTTTGAGAGTTTTAATTTATATAACCCTTTTATTAGTGTTTCTCTATTTTTTTTGTAATGAGAGCAATTTGTAAGAAGATGTTGTATGGTTTGAACTTCTTTTTGGTATTCACAGCTAGGGGAAGTTAATATATGCATTTTAAAAAGATGGTCGTTTAATTTAGTGTGGTTAGTTCTAGCTCTTATCGGATGTGATGTGTACATCTGTTTATAATTTGTAGTTAGTGATTGAAGTACACTCTGTGAGTCTGTTAAGATTAAAATTTTCTTTTGTTGAAGTAGTAGACTATACCCGACCGCCTTATAAATAGCGAAACTTTCCGCGTAGTATATATTTAACATGGTGTCGATTTTGTATAAAAGTGAGTATTTTTATATTCGTCCCAAGCAGCACAAGCCGTAGCAACTTCATTTTTACTACCATCTGTATATATAAAATAATAATTTTCCCATTTTTCACGATATTCTTGGAAATGTCGAAATTTCGTAAGGTGTATGTTACCTATAATTTCAACTGGACATGGTATTTTATAAATAGGATTTTTTGTAGGTGTATATATTTTATTTATGTATTTTCCATAATTGTTGTTTATTAAATTCCATATGGTTATTTTGTTTAGTGAACTTCCTTTTAGGTCTCACTTGAGAGATCAACGCTTAACAATCAACAACAACAACAACCGGGCCGGGATATTTATACGTCATGGACTGTCTGGCAACACTGAATGGGCAGCTGTGTAGATTTGTAGATATTGCCGGAGTAATTTATGTTTTATCGTTTTTAAGAAACGATTAGCTTTTTCTCAATACAATTTTTAATAATTGCAGTTTGTAACAAGTAGTGTGATGAGTATACATTATATTTTGTCTAATATATACGTGTGGTAAGTACAGTGTAAGAAAAGAATCGAGACATGGGTTCTCTCAAATACTTAAGTGTGTTCGGAGCCTTACTGATAAATATTTTTTTGACCATTTTGCTTGAAAGACGCTTCGGATGTCCAAATGTTTTCCGTAGCATTGTAATGTCCTAATTACGTACTATTATACCAATAATGTTATTTTAGAAGCACCATAAACTAGACCAAGCTATGATCCTAAAATTGCATTCTACTGCGTCATGATTGTTATGCATTTATGAATGTGTGTGGAATAATCATGTAGGCTAACCGTGCTAATGGTTGACCAAATAAGGAAAGTTTCAGATGTAAACAAGAAGTGATTTGTATATAATAATAGAAACATATTTATTTTTCTACGGAACAAAGCCTGAGACAATGCAGAATAAAGAAAGAGCAGCTCGCATTTGTTTCACTTGACAAGACAATAGACAAATATATCGCTGAAGGTGTAGTTGCACCAGTAGTTGACTAGTTGTAGTAGTGAGTTGTGAACTATGATTGTTCCAGTGTAGATAATTTATTCCATTTTGTGTAGATTGTTCCTTGAATAAAGTAATTGGGTTTACTTCCATACATGGCCGCCGCAATAGCAAAAGTTAGGACTCTCAATACTTATTTCACGTTTCAGAACGATGAAGTAAGCGTTTGAGGACTACACTATTAAACCTTACGGAAGTATAAAACTTAGTATGTTTACTACTGTATCCGATATAACTGTGTCCAGTAAACTCAGTTATTACAATTTGTTTCCCTTGTTGGTCAACCACTGACGACTGCCCTGGTACTGTCACTCTAATTGCTTTTTAAAGGGGAAAGAGTAAAGGTCTCGTAAAGTTAGTCAACTAGATACGAAATGACAAATAGCCATGTTACCTTATTCAATGTCCAGGGGTGCACATAAACGTGATTATTATTCACGTTTAACCAGTAGGAACACTTACTTTGTAATGATTATATGAGGAGCTACGGCCTAAACACCTCCCATGTTTGAAAGATGAACGTGTCCCGGTGAACACTTACGGGCCAAGATTTGGGATTGGGATTTGTCTAGACACTATATTGGCATTTGCCTAGTGAAACTAGAGAAAGCATTTCCAAGTCTGATTAAGTGGGGCCGATAGCAAGTATAGAACTTCCGTCCTTCCGAGTACCGATCTTAAGTCCGTAATGTAAATAGGATCCATTGCAGCACTGAAATACATAATAAAAGTAAGGATAAATTTAGATGTGGTCAGTCAAGTTTACGCCACAGTACTATCTATTTTCTCCTCAGAAATTCACGTCCATATACGGATTAGTGCCGAGTAAGGGACAGTGAGCGAAGGATGGTTGTTTAATGTTCGGTTTGATATATATATATATAAATATAATTACATGATTAAGTTGACACGTCCGCCATGCGACAGAGGAATATTAGTGGAGGGTCTATGACGATTCGGCGCAAAACCGTTTATCTACATAGGTTAACCTACCTACATATGTTATAATGTATTTCATAACTAGAGTCCGGATGTTTAGGCACTAGAAATTTCGAATAAGGTCAAAAATTTCAACTGAACTTGTAAAACTTCCACAAATAATTTGGCAAAAACTAGACTTAACACCTTGAACACAGTAAAGTTTCTGCATATCACGCAGAACTTGTCTCTACCGGTTGAAAAGAAATAGAAATTGAAATATTTTCGCAAATTTTTGTTCTAGTGGGAGAACGTAATGGCTATGTTTTGCCGATTTTATATTGTCTGCTCCCAAATAAACAAGGACGTACATACCAGAGATTATTTAGTAATCAAAATGGCCTACTTTTGAAACTGAATCACTCTCTTAGGATTTTGAAGTAGCAATATATCAGGCTGCACAAGAATAATTAATTTCGTGACGCTTAGTAGTTTGGCTGTCTCATTCACTTGACAAGGAACATGAAAAAGTAGATATATGAGTTGAAAGTTGTCGGTTTTGAAAATATGTGTGGAGACACAGGCCAATATGCTGATATCTAGAATAACAGTAAAAACGCTAATCAGCACGTGTGGAGACACAGGCCAATATGCTAATATCTGGAATAACAGTAAAAACGCTAATCCACACGTATAATACCGAGAGTTGGGGAATAGTGAAAGCATTGTCACCACTGAATGGAACCACGTGTCAAGTAAGATATATTTAAAAGGCACTAGTAACAAACAAAAGAACATTGTGAACGCTGGTACCATCGTGTTGCAATCTTCGTGTTGATGTGATATATCTTCCATAGTTTTCAACACTGGGCAACCAAATTGTACTATTTTCTTTTCTATTGCCAGTACTTTTCCACTGTTCATTAATTGGTATATAATGCTATTTAAAAAATGTAACATTGTTGCGTTGGCAACACTGCTTATGGTTTTTGTAACTACCTGTAGGCAGTTATATGTTAAGTTTTATTTTGATTACTTTTCCCGTTATCTACATACCTCGTTATGTTGCTTGCGATGTATTAGGTGCGAATATGGTTTGTGTGTTTGAGAACCGTGACCCTTCCTTGTTAGTAAAAGTATAATAAAAAACAAGCCGGTACCACAAAGGACCACTTTGTTAAATAGAGCGCATTGTGTACAGGGAATGAAAACAGTATGAACACTAATTCGCCTGGGAACAGAATCGTTGTTACCAAAATTGCATTATTTTTAGTGTTAAAATAGCGTAATTTCTTTGGGTTATCACGTGCTAAATGTAATGCAAGCGTGTTCAAATACATTTTGGATAAAGTGAATATGCCCAGTTGTCCTACAGACATTGAAAAATGAGTAAAAACTGTAGTAAAAGTGTTTGTGTCAAAACTAATTGCAAAGTGGAAAACTGGTAGAAACATTTATGATAGATTTGTACAGAAAAACTCTCAATGGCTTGAATTGGAACTGAACTTACCATCGTTGATAAATGTCTCAGCACCACTCAGAAACGGGGTAGGCCGAAGAAACCTTTTTCTTAATGTTCCGACAGAACAAAATCTCGCGATGTCACGTCTCTCGTTACCAACGTGGATCATCAAACATTGTCAGATGCTGCTCAACAAAGCTTAGTAACGAGTGGAAAAAGAATGGCTGCTGAAGTTGTAAAACTTACAACGAATGCCTCTCGACGAAGACTCAATAAAATTAAAGTGGCGCATATGGATACGCTTCCGACTGTAACACATTATACGCCAGAAGAAGCTTTGGTCTTATTATCGATTCGAAACTGAGTAAAGATTATATACACATACATACTGGTGCAAAAAAAAAAGGGGGGGGGGGGCAAACATATACCCACCTTCCAATGTTCTAGCGCAAGTGAAACAAGACTTATCCCGAAAACATTTCCATTACAGAGAGTGAGGCTCAGATTCCTTTGCAAGAGTTGGTAGACTATACTGTTAAACGTTTAGTAAAAGTGCAATTACAGGTATTGGAAAAGCGTCTACCACATGAGGTCGACACGGTAAATTTTATCTACAAGTGGGGTTTGGATGGGAGTGGAGCCACAGTATTTATAACAAAACTTTACAAGTACTGCGAAATATTGTGATTCTAACATTATTTTATGAATCTGGGTCCCACTCGGGATGTCAGTAACGAAAGGTACTACGAAAGACATTTTTTGGATAATGTTTTGAGCGTACAAGCTAACCTTAAAGCAATGGCTGGCTCGTTTCAAAGACGCGAAAGATAAAATATTTGAGCGGAAGAACACACTAACGCATCAATTTTATGAAAAAAAAAAAAAAGGGCCTAGTTGTTGATCAGCCGAAGCAAAGATGAGCGCAATAAAGTAGCAGAAATTACAGGTATTGACACTAGAATTATTAAACGTTTTGCAAACATTTTGAGCGCTTTGTCCAGCTGCCATTATATCAAGACAGAAGTATTTAAAACCTACTGTTTAGACATAGTCAAATCTCTGCCAGTGGGACAGTTGTCTAAAGATGTCTTGGAGGCCAGTCACTTGGACAATAAAACCATTCGTCTTTTCCACTCCAGAAAAACACTTCGAGTGAATACCAATACTGATATACTGCATATGATGTTGGTATCATCCGATCCGGTCATTTTCTGCCAACAGGAAAGCACCTCGAAAAAAACAGAAAACCTTTTTCACAGGAAGTGATTGCTATGCTCGACATTCCCAACTTCCTACAGGATGTATCTATGGACCACGCCAATGACATTGATGATGAAAAAAATGACTTAACAAGAATTTTGGGGATGATACAAATACTCAGTTTGTCATTTATTAGAGTATTATGTATTGTAAATAAGTGTGAAATTATTTTTCTCTTTCATATTTATTGTCTCGTATTTATAGATAACTCAACCCTCACGTATGTGTAGGCTGTATTTTTATCTCCATCTTAATCCTCTTGTGTAATATATCACTGCAACAGCAGCTGCAATTATTTTTGCAGCTATTATATTTTTTTCCAGCTACATAGTGTATTTTGCCGTGGTTGCAAGTAAATTTACAGGTTTGAAATCAGCATAAACATTACCACATTCCTTTCAAATCGGAGATACTGGGTTAATACTGGCCTTGGTTGAACTGACGTGGAATGACCCTATTATAATAAAGTTAACCGAAGGTTAAAAATGTATTACTTTTCGCACTTTACCTGTGTACATTTGACCCAAAGTTTTGCACCTATTAAACCCATATAACTTATAATATTGACTGTCATTTAGGCCTAGACAACTCAGCACATCATCAGTAAAAGTGCTTTATATAAAAATTTACTAGAACTAAACCAAGCATTTAATGCAAGTGAGACTTCCAGTGAATGTTCAATGAATGAACTTTTATTTTCAGGAAATACTATAACATAACAATAAAATTAAAACTTTTGAAGATGGCATTTTTGAGAAAATCAGGGTCAAATTTGACGTTTCTAATTTTAAACTGTGCAGTTATTTTTTATGATAGAGCTATGAAACAAAAATTACACGATTCAGCACAACAATATCTTTCTGAAGAAAAAACTCAAAATATTCCAATTATTTGCTGAGATATTAACTATTTTCGTTTTTCACTGCTTAGAAAACAGATGACCTTGACCGAAACCTCGAGGGATCATAAATCTAGACATTTTTTTTTTTTCTAACAGAAACAGGTCTAATTATTTTGTTTCTGGAATGATAAATCCAAATTTCAGGAAAATTGTGACCATGACCTGCACGTACAGCTCTTTTCAACCAGCTAGAGACAATTTCTGTGGGGTGTGCAGAAACTTTTGATGTGTTCAAGGTGTTTAGATTTTGCCAAATTATTTGTGGAAGTTTTACAAATTCAGTTGCATTTTTTGACCTTATTCGAATTTTCTAGTGCCTATTTTTGTGATCTCAGTACCTACTTTCATGTTTTTAGTGCTTGAACATCCGGGCTCTAGTTATGAAATACATCATAACCCATTTACCCCTTGCACCCAAACGTCCTGCTCCGCTAGTAGATAAGCCATGATTGAAATTGAAACGCTCCCCTTGCATAATAATATAGTACCATGCGTTTCACTAGATTTTCATATTATATCACCCTTAAGTGATTAAATTCTTGTTACTTTTCATGTTCTCAGTACTACTAACTAAAGTCCGAACATTACGTTTCTCCTATGATTTGCACAAGTAGATACGATCAGTTACAATATTTCGTCTTTGTGTAGGTGCCCTATACTGTTATTTTCTATACGGTCGTCTTATTTATTTATTTATTTTATTTTTTTATGCAATAAACGTTACTTTAGCTTACCTCCGACATTCTTCTCACGGGTTAACGAATCAGTTCCTTGTAATGATACGTTAAAGTGATGGATTATAGGTATTTATGAACACGGCTTGGATTAGTCCAATCTGGTTCCATGAAAAGGCACCCGGAACACACTAAAGATGCGCTTGGAGGTAATAACTGTAAAAGTAGCTAGACAGCAGGTCTGTCTCAAAGGTGTGTGGTATTAGCCTCGGTCGGTGTTGCAGTTAAGCGTGCTCCAACCATGTCACCTTATAGATTGGATACAAGGTAATATTTGGAACAACTCGATGACAGTCCATAAGTACAATTACGGGAGTCTTAACATTCATTATTATTATTATTATTATTATTATTATTATATTTATGGGTCTGACAAGCAGATATGATTTAAGTCGTGACATTTGTGAGGAACTTCATGTGGCAGGCTTCGCCTATCAGTTGCCTACCTAACCAGTGAATATAAGTTAAATAGAAACTAAATGGTAGACCAGAGACTAAATCAGCGTTTCTCAACCTTTTTCATCCTGAGATCCCCTTTCACCATGTCTTCTAGCCGGCGACCCATAATTATTTTTATTTTGTGTAATAATTGTTTTTCATTTCAAAACATATCAGTTTATTTCCTATATTTATAATTAAAGTACCCAAAACTATTCAGCAAACTACATTATCTTTAGTAATTATTAAAAACCGCAAGCAAAATAAAATGCTTTCTTTGAAATTTATTAGTTTTAACCTACAAAACCCTAGTTAGATTTATTTTTTTTAACTTCCCACGCGATCCCCTTGTACACATCCCGCGACCCCCAGGTTGAGAAACCCTGGACTAAATAATTGCTAGTCTCCCGGAGTACCTTTTTCCGTGACTGTACAAAATAAAAAGTCTCCGGAAGAGTGCTCTTCAAGACGTCATCCTGCCGACATGTGACGTACTTTTTTTGTAAACCAGTTTCGTGTTTTTAGCCTATAGAAAATAAATTTTAAAACTACGAAAGATAGGAGAACTTTATTTATTTCCGTATGCCATAACAGTCGACCTAATCTAACTTTACCCTGCCTTAACCTAATTAGTAGTAAAGTTAAGGAAGTAATTTGTGCTAATTTTCTCTGTACAGCTACAGAAATATTCCTAAGAAAAAACTCCGTATACGTAGGAATTGGCACCAAGCCACCGTAGCGTGGTAGAGCGTTCACGTAGCATTCGGCTGAGGTTTTTCCCTCAGTCACTCCAGGCAAATGCCGGGATGGCACTTTCAACATAGGCCCTTCCCGAATCCTTTCCCCTCCCTATCACGGCCTTAGCCTTAGATGTCTAAAGGCCATAAATATAAAATTCAATTCAGCGCAGGAAGTGGCTGTAGCTGTGGTAGTGTAATGCCAGAACACACGGACGGCAACTGGGAGATGCGGTTCGAGCCCCGGTCATAATAGTTTTCAACGACGTGATCTACGTTTGGCTAACCTTTGTTACTGTCGTTATGACTTACGTGTTATCAGCCACTTACTGAGCGTGCCGGAGAGTATGAAAAGAGTAGCCTAAAGAAAGTATTGGTAAACATACCTGAATGTTTGAATCAACATTAGTGTTTATTACTTTCTGAAATACCTCATATTTGGTTTGAAGAAGTACTTGTATAACAATGTACTATATACTTACGTTTGGTTTTTCTCATTACAGAAAGATAATCTACCTAATTGTTTGGTATAAATCGAAAATAGTTGCTCTGCTTCTCGGAAGTGCGTGTTGTGGTAGGTACATAATAAAGTATACAGAATGTCTGAGTTGTAGCCTATTCAGTGTACTATTTCTGATATAAAGAACACACTTAGAACACCGATTTACCTGTGTGAATTCATGAAATCGAGATTTATCATGTGCTAACCTGAACTAAGCTTACCTTATTGTTTGTCATACGAAAGGCCCAGCGTAGGGGTATGAGCTCTAAATGTGAACGTAAGAGCTGAAACTTATGGACTGAAGATTACACCAGCTGATTGCTTGTAAGCCCTCTGTTTAAAGGGGGGGGCGCAAATATGCTGTTCTTTCCGTCTTGTGCAATTGGCTGAATGGTGAATGGCGCCACTAGTAAAGGAAAGTTCACAGCAGGAATTCGTTCTGCTCTGTCAGGGGTGAACTTCTGTGAGTTTGTTGAGTCTGTGGTGTGGCGTGTTGGTTGTATTCCTTCTCAATGGTGAGTGAGGATTTTTTTTTTTTTCGTATAATCTCACCTTTTAAAATTTGCCATCCTTCATGCTTGAATTTCTTAATGTCGATTCTGAATTTAATTTTTTAAGTTATTTAGACAACTTTGGCTCTGGCCGGATGGATGCTGATGGGATGAATTGGTTAAATGAAGTATGGTCTCCTTAGGCTGTGGACTTAAAGTCAACCCAGGACTATTATAAAGTGTGCGTTATTTGCTTTTCCTTGCTGTGTGGAGTTGCCTTTTCCTGTATTACCCATTGCCAAATCACTCTACATACAATAGTTTTCCACATTCGTTGTAATATAGGCAAAAAAAAAAAAAAAAAAAAAAAAAAAAAAAAAAAAAAAAAAAA
>JAGDQP010009835.1:32211-45213 GCA_022664845.1 Lepisma saccharinum | reverse complement strand
AAAAAAAAAAAAAAAAAAAAAAAAAAAAAAAAAAAAAAAAAAAAATGGATTCCCAGAAACATTCATTTCGATACTAACTTAAAGTCCCGTGTAACCCAATCAGTTTTCTCCAGTAATTAATCATTTAGCGGATTAAAATTAACAATAGGTTTATTTACAGAAAATAATCAAAAGAAAGATAAAAATAAAAAATTCTCGCCCTAACTAGTTTCAGTGGGTCACGGCAAATCTTTATTTAGCCACAAATATTTCTAAAGTCCATCTTCCTTTCCGTCATATTAACCACACATAAAGGGAGAGAAACTTGTAAACTTCGACTGCAGATCCTTTGTTGTGATCGCACTCTTGTGTCGTGCTTTTCAGCTGTAATTCCAGATAAAATAAGAGGTCTTATTACGTATAATGAACTGAATTTGATTTTCGTTGACATGGGAGCTACCTGCAACAACTTTGGCGTACGTTTTTAACAGAGTCCAATACTAAGGGTCAGTTCTACAATCGACCGCTAAACTTTTAGTCAGCGCTAAGCGGAGGCCAACTTATTATTTTACGTGCTCTCATTGGCCAAAATCAAACTTGGCCTCAACTTAGCGCTGACTAAAAGTTTAGCGGTCGATTGTAGAACTGACCCTAAAACTTAATCAGCCAGTACCTTCCGCAGACTTTTCTTCTTAGAACTGCTCAATGCACTTCTGCCCTTACCCCGTTAGTCAGAGATTGTTTCAATCATGGTCAATCTTTGAGAATACTTAGCGAATATCCTGCCAGGTCCAAACAGCATCACATGAGTACTTTGGCACAACGAACACTTCACAGCAATTTAATTCTGTTCGAGAAAATCCACGTCCCGCATTTAAATCTAGCCGTAATCGAACGCAATTCCACCCATTTTGTCACTTAAATCCGTCACATATTGCTTCTAACATTACATCATTACAACGCCTCATGAGTTTAACGGGACATTTATTGAAAAATGGTTTGTTTCCGACCAGAGCGCAAGGACCAAATATACAAACAACCAGAAAAAACAGTGAAGAGGTCCGTAGCTCCATCACAGCGAGAGAATAGTTACTACGGTTGTCCCCTTTCTCAGAAATTGAGTACGTCTGATGTTGGGAGGGTAAGGAAAGATCACGTAGATAGCAAATCACATTGTCCTTATAAAAAAAATCACTTCGTTGTTGAGTGTATGTGGAGCGCTACTTCCACATCTCCCATGCTCCGTTCACAACAGCTCCCTTTTGGGCCTTAACTTCTGCAGGATTGGTCCGGAGCTGCTGTCACTTTGTTGCCCAGAAGCCATATCGTTTGGACAAATTCGTATCTTCAAAGGATAATTTTCCCAATTTCAAACTGAAACTTTAGATTAGCTCAGATTTGTATAATATAACTCATTTATCTTAAAATATTTATTCGACAGTGAGAAATAACTAAATTATAAGTATTTCTTAATAGAGGTGTATACTGAATATACTCAACAACAGCTCCATAAAAGACGTTTGCTTTCTCAGGTTAAGTGGTTATAGTGGGCCGGTCTGAGGCGGTAGGCCATCGGCTCGAAGGTCCCGGCATGCGTGTGGATTTTAACAGCTAAAGGCGAATCGTGACGGGCTGAAGTCCAAAATTACTATACTGGCCCATATAAAAATAAAGTTTTCCAAGTGGTTATAGAAAATATTTGTAGCTTAAATTCCAGTACATGATACTTCACTAGTAAAAATATAAAGATCGTTTAGATTCTGTAATTACAACAATTTAGATAAGATACACATAATATCTCAATTATGTATTGATTCAGATGTACTTTCTTTTTAACCATGAACAATAAACTTTCCGTTCGTTTCCTTTTTCTTTCTCCTTACATTCAGCACCTTCTGAGATCAGATACTGGCCTTATCGGCGCCCACCCTTTTTACAAGAAGAAAAAAAATATGCATGTATTTAGTAGCTGTAATTAAACAACGCATGTACTTTTAAGACTTTAATGTATGTTCACTCTACGTTCAGACTCTCTTGTTTCGAGTTTTTATAAAGAATTTAAATTTGAAGTATTATATTTATATATATATATTCATTGTCGTAGATGCAGTTAAGGGACACACCTCCGTTGTCACCCAATATGGAAGAGGAGAGCGACGCAGAAGAAATCGATGTAGAGGATGTAATTGAAGTCCTTGACATGAACGATGTAGTTGATTCAGATGTTGACGACGACAATGAAAGTGATGATGATAATGCAGGAGCAGAAAACACTCGTGACGATGCAGATCTTGTTTTCAAAAAGCATACAGGTAAGTAATTTTATATATATATATATATATGTATATAAGATGGTAAACAAGGTAGAAAAAAAAGGATACTTACATAGAGAAATCTTGAGATAGGAGCACACGAATTTCACAAACACTATAGAAAATTAGTACGTTTCGCAATTTCGTTTTCAACTGGTAGGAAGGAAAATGGACAGAGCGGTAAGTGTGGGAGTGGTGTTAAGGAAACGCCATATTGCCAATGATGCTGGGTGACAGTGTGGCCAGGTTGCTAGGTTGTGGAGACGGGAGAGTGATTAGATGAGTCGGAGAAAACACCAAGTGGAGAAGAAAGTGCAAAGGTTACTAGGAGCAGGTAAGGGGCTTCCTTGAGAAATAAGAGGGTAAAGAATCTGAGGGGAGGGGGGAAATAATAATAATGAACAAGGTGAAGGGGAGAACAAAGAAACAATATAGAAAGATAGAATAAAATAAAAGTCAACTAGAGACGGAACAAGGAAGAGAAAGGAAGAAGAAGACGGCACTGCGTTGCAACGAGTTACAGGCAGTTGAGGCCGGGTTCATGGTTGGTGGAAAGGATGGAGATGTACGTCTGCTCCTATCTCTTTCTTACTGTGGCAGGTGAGTCAGGGTTCAGGATTCTGACTCGAAAGGTTTCGTCAAAGGTGCAGTCGTGATAAGAAGTGTGCTCGGGTATGGGAAGGTGCGGAAGTTGAGATTTGGAGGGGTGGCGATGGTTGTTGATGCGGTATGTTAGAGGAGTTTGAGTTTCGCCAACGTAGAAGGCGGAACATAGGTTGCAGAGTAGGATATAAAAGAGGTTGGAAGATATGCAATAGGGCCCCTGAAATAATTTTACAAACTTCGGGAGGTGATTATTTACATAAGAAAAAAGTTCCTTTCAGGAAATTCCAAAATCTGGAGGTAAGCGTGTGTTATAAGAAGTTTGTGATTGACGGTCCCAACTGATATGTAAGTAAGTCTCCAATGATAGACATATCCCATTTGATTCGAGCGAGAATAGAATCGAATAAATTATGTAAAGAGTTTATATATTTGCTGGGGTTTCTATAGTAACAGCCGATTAATAATTTTTGAATCTTGTATCTCTCTTGAATTCTCTGGAACTCTACCCGTAATAGTTCCAGTTTCTTTCTAAATCTTAGCGTCTGACAGAAGGCCATTGATCATGGATTAACAGCATGACAGCCCCACTTTTAGAGCCACGGTCCCTCCTGTAAACCTGGTAGTTTTTAAGCATAATCTCACCTTTGGAAAAACTGTCAGTAGTTCACACCTCAGAAAATCCCAGCACATCGTAAGTCGATAATTCGCTATTACACATATCCACAGTTGATAGTTTATTACAAAGGTTTTCACATTCTGCGAATACATTTTGAAAAGATCACTATCACACACGGGTGTACTACACAGGATTGAGTTGGACCAGAGAGGAGGACACTGCACACAATATAAAGCAAGATCTTAATGGATGGAGACACTCTGCCGTAACTGAGCCTACCTCGTGGACGAAGAAGCGGGGAGCTGCCATCACACTTAGAGCACACGAGTTGTACAGCTTGCCGCTGTCTGTCTTCTAAAACTGAACGACCATATGTATCCAATATTCTGTACATCACTTAATCTCACCTGACAACAGTCAATAACTGGCATCCAAAAGTCAACAACTGGCACACTGCACAGGGCAATAACACTTAAAAATGAGACCAGGCAGAGATCACAATCACACGTATACTCTCTATCCACCATCTTGGAACTGGAAGATATGACATGTAGGTGATACTATGCTTTCATCATTATAGATACTGTATCTATAAATTGTTACTATACCGCCTTAGCCCAATTAAAATTTTGCTTGTAATGTCCGGACTTTCTCCTCAGAGGCAGGTAGACACAAAAGCAAACAAAGGGTGCCAGTGGCGCCCTGTTGCCGAAAGGGGGCTTACACAAAACTTCATATAACGTGGCAAAACCTACCTGGGAGACAAGCCTACATTACGCCATAGGAGAGGGCACAAAAAAGGGAGAACCGCAATCGTACCTGAAGACAAGGCGGGTACCTACCCATCGGTGCCTTGCTTCAGCCTAGGACCATCGAAGACAGATCACGCACTAATCTAGAACCACGAAGCATGCGTGAAAGAAGCCCGAAAAGAAGTGTCAAAAAACGCAGAAATTTGACTAAAAGCAGAAGGCTAAAACACGAAGAAAAAGCCCCCCCCCCTCTTTTTTGCGAGGGGGAGGGACGCAGGCAAGCAGAACACAAAACGCTATTTTAATGACCTAATGCAACTAGGCCTTTAACATGTACAAGGCTCAACGCAGCCGCGCAATAGTTAACATTAATAACGGAATTTAGATAAGCTCAACTGATTTGACTATTCCCTGATGTTTGCTGAAGCATCGAATCAAAATATCAAAACTTAACTTCATCTGAAGTACATTCTCATACATACATGGAAATAACACCGCGGACTGAAATAGCAAAAGGTTGGGAACCTTTACTGCAATACCACAATGATGGTAAACTACCTACTTCTTAAAAAACAAAAACCCTTAACACAAGGAATATCTGGTAAAATATTATTTATTCTTGCTTAAGAAAAACAAACGCAGTGCAAAGAGACTGATTGCTGAATTTCGTGAAAAGAAAAAAGTTTCTCAAGATAATCTTTAGCACATCAAAACGTGTTTTAAAGATGCTGTTAATTTCACATATCAAATGGTAAATTAATTATTTACAGAAATGCTTTGCCTATGAGCAGAGACAAGATTTCACACACATATTTTCCAAAAGATTAGGTTACTTTCAATTTCCAAATATGGTTAGACCTTCTGTACTTTGGCCAAGTTAAACAGAAATTTCTACAATCACCGAAGCGTAGCATTTCTTCATACGAAAACACATTTCTTCATACGAAAACAGTTAATTACAAATATAACTACTGGGCAGAAATTTAACTTTGATATTCCAAATTTTTTGTCAAAATTTCTTATGTACATACCATTCTTGAACTTAACACAACCTAACCTCCAATTTGATAATACAGTCAGGATATACTATAGTTGGGTTAGGTATAAATTTATAGAACAAATTTCTAAGAACGGACTGGCTTACGGTTTACGAAAGCAACGGAGGAGTTTTGAACTTTGCGTGTAGTCGAAATAAAACATTACGAATCTGTTAATTTTACGTTTAACAAAACGCACATAAGTAGAGATATCGTGCAATTTAAACCACACCAATTTCCGAAAAATGAACAAACAAAAAATGCTGAGTGGGAAAAGAACGTGCATTGAAAAGTAGCATCAACTATAGTGCAAGGTAAAAATATTCAAAGTTAACGTGCTGAACTTTCGCTATCTAAACATATGTGAACCAGACTTTGGTTTCAGAGAGAGAATGAGAATTTTAAAACTTTAACCATACATACCTGATTGTAAACCGACCCCGATGCCTGCGAAACTAAGCGGACATTTTCACTAGAAAAACAAACCACTGACATACTGAAGGTACGCTAATCACTTACACACAGTAGAAAAAGGGGGCTTAGAATCACAGATGATTATATTTTATTTGAGAAAAACGAAAGAAAATACCATTGCACACCACATATGGAAAGAATAAAATCCCGCCAATACAACAATGAAAGAGACAACCGGAATGGTTCGGCTTCTTTGGCATCTGGACAAATAAAACACTTTGAAGTGAGCCGAAGTCGGCTAAAGAATAAAAAAATATATCATCGACAAAGCACGAACATAAAGAGAAAGAAGAGACAAAAAAGGGGGAGAGGGTAAGATATGTTGCGACCAGCCGATGGTGCGTGGGTCTCTACATGCTTAATTCAACAGTTTATTTTCAGATATGGTGTAAATATGGGTTTTCTATTTCGTTTTGTCCTGTCTTCTTATTTTCTTTACATTTATACTCGACGAGCATTCGAGGTTAAATTAAAATGTTAGTGTAATAATAAGAAGAAGAAATGCTCAAACGATCATTTAGGTTTTCTACGTATGTGCAATAGTTTAGTTATTGCATGGTGTAAATGTACAAATCATGTCATGACGGTTATTCCGTATTACAAATCACCTTAAAATAGGTGGTTATTTTAGGAGTACTCTGGGTACAAATCAGTGGCGAATCCAGGATTTTGGTGATGGAGGCGCACTTGGAATATACCAGGGACGTTTCGATATTTTCCTGCTAGATGATTTTTTTTTAAGTATAAATTTATATCATATTTCACCTCATATTGCTAAGTTGTGGCAGGGAATGTGACACCAAAATCTTTAAAAAAAATGATATTTATAGATAAATTACATTTTTCCGGAAACAAATCTTAACCTTTTTCTGAAATAAATTGTTGAAATAATGCTATAGAGACCATTTTTCCTTCTCTCTGGATCCGCCATTGGTGCTAATAAAAGCTAGCAACGATTACAAAAATAATAAACTTTTTTTTTCTTCACAAGTATGGAAAGCACGCTAGAATCTTGCTATCAGGCGTTTTCCTAAGTTTCACCAGGCGAATGCCGGTATGGCGCTTTGGCAAAGGCCGCTATCTTCCACTCGGAAGTTCTCGTCGAGGGACATCATGCCTTCGACATTTGAGGCCGTGGACTAGAGGTTCCCAAACTTAAACTGGCCCCCCGGCCACTTTTCAGAAAAATATCTTAAGCGATCAGATAAAAGGTGCAGTAACAAATCTGCGTTCGTTTGTGTACGTATATACATTTTTACCTAAGTACTGCATCATAGTAAAGGAAGATGATGTAAATACATCAACATCAACCTTGAAATTATAAAATTCTTTTTTAGTACCAACAATAGTATCTTTCGAAGTACACACACAAATATTGAGA
The DNA here is from genome assembly GCA_022664845.1 of Lepisma saccharinum. Classification (NCBI taxonomy): domain Eukaryota; kingdom Metazoa; phylum Arthropoda; class Insecta; order Zygentoma; family Lepismatidae; genus Lepisma; species Lepisma saccharinum. The sequence goes on along the minus strand of JAGDQP010009835.1, from coordinate 38,056 downwards.
TAACGAATGAACACTATTGCCTGGCTTGAACGAATGAACGAAAATGGGACAGACCTAAAAAAAAGAGTTCGATGATTCGTATCGTAACCACACTAAGACTTCGTTTATCCGGATCTATTGGGACCGAATTCATTCCGGATAAATCAGATACACGATTTTTTCATGTTATAAGCGCCTGCAAATACAGTAACAGAATTTGTTTATTTTACAAAAAGAAAATAAATATTTTAACCCACCATCGGTCGGTTGTGAGGGAATCCCTCACTTTCGATTTTATTTCGTTTCAGTATTTTTAAAACTTTGTCCATTGACTTGTGCTGCCGCCTAGCTGGAGATTGGAATACTGTTATCAGCGACCTGTCATGTACGCTGTGTGAATTAGAGCCGTGATAGTGATAGGCTTATTCTGTTTGTGAGAGCATCCCTCACAACCGACCTATCGCGTTTGTGGTTTTTTTTTTCTATCTTCTGTCGGTGCGCTGATGTGATTTCGAGGTAAAATGGATCCAGAGGCAGATCAGATAAGGCAATGGCTATTAGAAGAAGAGAATCGCAATATTTTATTTATGTTTAGTTTAGTAGTTGCCCCGTCGATTAGTAAAAATTATGAAAATTTACGGAGAGAAAAGAGAAAGGAGGCTATTTCTATGGTGGATAGTACATAGTACAAGGGCATATCCTAGTTATTTTTTTTCAGAAGTGGTGCAATGACAGGACACCAAGACCATAGTACATAACTTCCTGCTACAAATACAAACCTAACTTATCCTAAACTGATCTAGACTAACCAAATCTAACCTAAAACAGTGTAAAGTATTGTAAAGTAATAAATCAAATGGTAATTTCAATGTTTTCGTGTGTTTACCTTTGAGAAAAAGCGGGGAGCAACTACTAAATTTTAGCCTTTATTTCCTTTTCCAATAATGTTCACAGATGTGTTTCCTGTGTATCTTCCTCTAGGATGTTAAATAGCGAACACAAATACAAGTTGATAATATCGTAATGACCAGCGTGTATTATTTCGAACACGTGGACATTATATAAACAATAACATACATGTTTATAGAACAAACATGTGGTTATGTAAGTAAACAAGTCATACACACATTGGAGCAGACGACGGTCAACTCCGCAAACTAACACCAAATGGAGCAAATAACGGAAGACAGAGGGAGCTGGAGTCAAGTAAGAGAAACAAGAGGAGCCACCCGTACAATCACCTTTAAAAAGAACCTGCACAGAGCAAGAGGCATCACTCATTTCCCGGGTGGTCAGCTCCTCTCCTTCATCCGTTCGCAGTTTGCTAAGAAACTGGAACATCCCTGGTACGCAGTTCGCTAAGGAACTGGAACTATCCTGCACAGGTAGTTCGCTAAGGAACTGGAACTATCCTGCACAGGTAGTTCGCTAAGGAACTGGTGTGCACTCTCTCATATAAAACCCTAACTTAACCTGTACGCAGTTCGCCAAGGAACTGGTACAAACACCTGACACGTAATTCGCTAAGGAATTGGTGTCATCCGCACACGTAGTTCGCCAAGGAACTGGTACAAACACCTGACACGTAATTCGCTAAGGAATTGGTGTCATCCGCACACGTAGTTCGCCAAGGAACTGGTGTGTACTCTTACCTTAATATTTTTCCTGTACGCAGTTCGCCAAGGAACTGGTACAACTTCCCAACACGCAGCTTCCTAAGGAACTGGTGTCTTCCTATTTTTCACAGTCTCTATCTGATCACTCTATAGAATAAGATATCTATGTAATCGTCCATACTCAAATACCTGTAAACAGTATTCTTCGGGACGGTAATTTTATTAACTTTGTTCTTGTATATAAATAAAGGGTTGAGGGCTGAAACCACTCCCGTGTATCTTTGACTCTACCAATTTAAAACTAAAATGAACATTACGATATGAATATACTTCACTTTTCATACGTTTTAATAAGTCTTCAAATAGATTTTAATGTTACATTATTAATTCATTGTTACAAACGAAAAAAGTTTGATAGTCCAAAACATCAACTGAAATTACAAAATTATAACCATAACAATAACGTAAACGCATATTTTTTTACATGTGAGGGCAGTGGACAAAGTTTTAAAAATTCAGAAACGAAATAAAACAAAAGTGAGGGATTCCCTCACAACCGACCGATCGCGTTACAAAATATAACCGGCCGATGGTGGTGTAGTAAATTGAAGGCAAATACGGTACAACACTGCTCATTTACACTGGGGAGAATTACTTAGACGCGCTCACTTGTATACGATGTACAGGTATTTTAAAACAGGCAAAAAATTACTGCCCCTCCCCTGCAAATCGTTCCGGATAAACAAGGTTTTAGTGTATAAAAAAATAATGGTACGATTTTCATTGAATCGCTAAACACTAACACTGTGAAATTTGTTTCGGTAACGCACTCTGTTCAATGCAACTGACGTAATATAGAAAGAAGAAAATTTGAAATGAAGTGTTGTTGTCGCTTATGTTGCATTTTGTTTCCTTGTAAGATAATCAATACCACTTCGTTACATAACAGATGAAACATGTACGAATCGTTTTTCAAAATTTTCATATGTTCCTTTTTTTCTCTTTATACTTCCATCCAACCTTCTGAATCGTTTATGGTGGTGTCCTCACTAGACGAATAGCTGCCTGTATGGCTCGTAAAGTTTTAAAAATATAACATATGATCTGGTGACCAGATATTGTCAGCAAAGTGGACGCTTCAGTGAAGAAATAGAAGCAAAGTCGTTCTGATATTTCTTCCTATATTTCTCGCTTCCCATTTTCACTTTGTTCTTTTCTCCTAACGTGATAATTGTTTGCTGAAGCCGAGGAGGTGAGAGTTATAATTCTACAAGAGTTATGAATCAGAGAAGAGGTAAGTGTTACTTGTGTGAAAGTTTCTCTTACGCTCTCCCGTTGTTTACTCTACATCTCTTTTACGTAAACCTATAAACTTGGTAATTGTTATGTTCTGGTTTTACAATAGGTTCAGTATTTTGCTGCCATCTCGATCCTAAATCAGGGAAATTGGCTGTAACTGGAGGTGAAGACGAGAAGGCTTACGTGTGGGATATACAAACAGGAGAAGTGGTACTAAGCTGTCCGCGTCATAAGGTAAGGTCTTAATACAATACGTCTTTGAGAATTGTTGAAACTTGTAAGTAATATAAAGATTTCATCGGTTCCGTGCATTTTTTATTAATTATTACGTAATTTACATTTTATGGGCTGACAATCTGTGGGATGATATGTCTCGCCTTGCACACTGTCGCAGAAACAGGTGGAGAAGGTACGATCCCTGCAATGTGAAATTAAGGGTAACCCTGGAAGTACTTGAGTAGGATGGTCGCAAGTAGGTCTAGAACCTTCTCACTTCCCAGTGCCGATTTGAAGTTACAAACAGTAAATACTAGACCCAGGAGTGCTGGGTTTATCTAATACGTTTTTGGTGACTCTTTACATAGGATTTTTGCTTCGAGTTTTATGAACTTTGCATAGAATTTTTTTTGTTAAAAAACAAGAATTTGGAAGTAGCAGAGGCTAAAAGCGCTTACTCAGCATCATTTAAAGTGAAATTAAGTTTTAGACGTGCAATGCAAGGAATGGTAGATACTTAAAAGTTTCTGATTTGTATGTAAAGATTTTTTTACATCTTTTTCAAATAAAATTATTGTAAAATATAAACACAAAATTTATTGTATAACGAGAATTTTAGAATTTCAAAAGGTGACCGTTATATCACAATAGCAATAAAATTTAACACCAACTTATACGAAAGCAAATCTCAAAGGATTCTTCTATACAGTACATGAGAAATCAAGATGTGCATAGTGTATCGAATATAATTTTTGGTTTAACTTTACAGGCTATGTCACATTTGTATTGTGTGGATGGACAGTGTGTAGTTTTAAGGGAAATATATGCGGAAATGATTCATGAGCTCTACCGAAAATGAGTTTTTTTAAAGCAAAGATGGCGTCTTTGAACTCGGATGATATACGTACATGACTCAATATATCGTTCTTGGAGGTGAATCTTAGGTAAATCTTCTCGTTTGATTCCATACCAGTTAGCATTTTTTTATGAAGCTGTCCATGACATCACACGTGTATCCATTCTATGCTAAAACTAGACGTATGTGGAATCGTGTTGTTGCATTAGTTGTAGTTACAATTTTGCTAATTCATCAAAGGTATGAACAGCATTTATTGTTTGAAACAGATTTCAAAGTTACGATATGAACATGGTTCCCGTGTGGCATCACATTTTAACTATCCCATTGTAATATTTCAGTAAGTGTTGTATAATAGCTTTTCATATGATGTAATGAATGTGTTATATTTTAATTTCAGGATTCTGTAATAAGTGCCTCTTTCAGCCATGATGGATCTCTGGTCGCGACAGGAGACATGAGCGGGGCTATCCAGGTGTGGAAAATGTCGAGCAAAGAGTTAGTATGGGACTTCTCAACGGACGATTTATCGGTAAGTACCAAGAGAATAGGTGAGCTTGGTGGACAGATACTTCGCCACCCGTCGCATATCCTCTCCAAGTAACTGCTCCCTTTGAGCAAATACCGTGTCACCCTTCGTTCCTAACAGTCTTAGACTTTTTATAGGCTTCAAATTTGATGATTTTGCTCGTCGATCTAGGCACAAAAGCACCTCCGACCCATTGCTTGTCGTGCCAAGCACACCAGTTTTAGCCGGTGCGCTGGACAGTTGTTTTGGAAGGCTGGACTATCCATGATAGTTTTTATCCCGGAGATACACACAAACACACATTTGTTTTTCCAGATGCTGAATATAACCGGCCTGGCTGAAATACATTGTGTCCCCCTATCAGAAGGTCTAAATTCTTGTAAGAAAAACACCTCCAGATTATCACAAATAGTTAGAGGTGTAAATATCTGCTCTCCTTCTCCTTCAGTCTTCTTTCTTCGCTTCTCATCATTAGAGTATTGATGAAAAAGAGGCTAATCAGAACATATCACACATTTTAGTTGTCGATATCTCCTCTATCTATCTATCTATCTCGGGGGGGGGGGGAATTGTACAGGTCAAACACTGGTACTACATACGATTTCTTGTTATGAAGTATAATCTCATGTTGATAATATGTTGGTAAAAGTACAGTATTTCTGTTGTAAATTTTCATGGTAAAATCTAATGTAATTGTTCCGAAGTTACAGAGACTCTGTCTTACCTCCACGATAGCTGCATTACAGGACTTTAAAAGACGCCCGGTCAGAGGTACCAAGTATTAATATTTTCGTATATAAAACAGCAACATTGTGAATCTATTTTGTCAACACGTATCAGTGTATCACTATCTTCTAGATTTAAAAAAATGGAAAAGACCTTCCCGGACACGTGGGAACGGAAAAAAAAACGTAGAATATTTCACTTGATTCAGTTGAGCTCCTTTACGTGCGATTTCTTTAGCCGTCCTTTGACACATACCTATGGTAGTTGTCATAGGAATATTGAAATCAGCCGTTCGTCCACTTACATATTTGGAGCTCAAAAGTGAGGCTTAAATCTACAAGTAGGCACACTTACGAACGTCTACCCTAGACTCGTAATAGGTAAATAGCAAAATTAAATTTTTCTACAGTGGTCACTTAACATTTTATTCATCTTTTAAATCGTTCGTAGGTCTGTGTGCTCGTGTTTCGACGAATCCTTTGATTATTGAAGTTAAATTCGAATGTTTTGTACTATTTATATTTTCATAATTTCCTTTGTGTTCGTCATTTTTAGACTTTTTAGTGATAATAAGATGCTATGTTTTTTTTTTAAATATATATATATATATATATATATATATAT
>JAGDQP010009835.1:0-27211 GCA_022664845.1 Lepisma saccharinum | reverse complement strand
AGGGTCCACTACCACACTGGTCCGATGCCTTCTTCACTAGGTGACGAAGGCAGTTGCTGCTCAAGCCTTTCCAAAGTGATATTTATGCCTGCAGCAGTCTGTTAACAGCGTGCACTGTATACAATTGTGTATTTTCGGGCGTGAAAAAAAAAATTCGTCCCGGCCATGGCGTTTTTCAATTTTTCTGTGTTAATTTCAATATTTTTAATCAGTTTAGGTTTGCGTATTCGTTGTCATTTTCATTATACGGTTTGATGTATAAATTATACATTTCTCTCTTCGTTTGCAGTCTTTATTTTGCTCCTTACTCCTAAAAAAAAATACTTTTTCGTCGGTCTTTTGAATTTAGTGTATCGCATGAGTGGTGATCACGGATTCCTTTTCCCCCTTTTTACATCAACCTTTTTTCAGCATTGTCAACAACAATAACTGCGGAAGTCTAAATTCAGCATGTGATTAAAATGGTGATTGATTTTTTTAATATTTTCAAACAACACTGTTTGCGCGGTTGGTTGTACGAATGAATAAATGTATGTACGATTGGTGTGATACACAGACTCCTAAGTAGGACACTTAATTAATTGTTGTGGTGTGTATCCTCCTACCATGTTCTGGAGTCGATCGTGAAGAATTGTGTGTGAAGTAGAAACGCAATAAAATAACATAGTAAGGTGCCAGTGAAAACGAAATGAAACTTGTGTTTGCCTGACCAACGCACACCTCCATATTTTCAACTATTGCTAAAAAAAACAGTAGTCAGTGAAAAAAAAATCACTAAACGTGAGTTTTCCCTTCCGTATCATTATTATTGCACGGTATTTTGATTGCAGACACTTGTAACAAACGACCTCGCGGTAGCCGAGAGGTTAGCGCACTCGCTTTCTGTGCGCGTGGTCATGAGTTCGATTCCCGCCGGGGTTCAGTGAGCACAGTAGTTCGCAGCCTATTTACTAAAAACGGTAGAACTCGTCCTTAAAAGCTCACTAGTTCGTTTTGGACGTTAATAATAATTCAGTCAGTCAACCTGTAACGACGATATCAGTCGTGCATTTATTCGTGAATTAATTTATATATTCATTAACCAGAGGAAAATCTCTACGTCCTGTACTCACGCGTTAATACTCTGCCATATCCTCGTATGTCTCCCACTCTTACTGTCTTCTTTTTCTGCTTCATACAATTCTTGTCGGTCGCCTCCAGAAGATTGTGATGCACCGAAAGAGCTGGGGAGCTGATAAATGTCATACACTTAGAAGTCTGTATATAACGCCAATCGTAGGTAAATTTATTTGATTTGGGGGAGGGGGATAAAAGAAAAGATCTAAAAATCTACAAAAAATATTATACAATGAAAACTATTTTATGCAAACAAAGACGGTCAATCTGAGGATGTTTTAGAGAATCAGGCGAAACGTATTTTATGGAGAATTTGGTAACTAGATGTACGTGTCAAAAGTTTGGTTTATCATTTAAGTTACGATTTCACCACGTGACGTAGAGAGATATTTTGTATAAAAAAAATTTTCACATTACGGTAGTCTACTCATGCCCACAGTTCTTTAGTTTCAATTTAATTTGTTATAAGTTGAAAAATTGCTTAATAAATTCATCACGAGTCTACGGAAATGAACGAATCCACCTGTCATCCACTGCACTCGGAACTATCTGCGACATCAGTTCTTTCTATAATGCTCTTGGACTGTTCAGTAAATAAGGTAACAAGACTTGTCATATGAAAATATTTATTTGAACCTGACTGCATGTACAGCTTGTCACACGTCACTTTTTAGTGAAGTTTTCAGGCATCTAGGCATTTGTTCCCAGAGATGAACCAAAGTATTAATCTCGTCTCGAAAACGAAAAACTATCGAGGTCCTGGAGTCTGAATAGTACGGCATGCTTGACTTCGTTGCTAGTTGTATATTTTTGTCCAGCTGCTTTTTCATGGTTCCAAACAGAGGGTGCCAGATCAGAGGTGTGACGAGGGTGTTCTAGCACCTCCCAATGGTAGTGATGCAACACTGCTTGTATGCAGTTACATGCTTATAGATGTATGTAAGACTTACATTCGACGTACGTATATACTTATATGTGTGTATGTATTTCCGTCTCTCTTGCGCGCTCGGTATTTTTCGTTGTTTGTTGATGTTAATTTCCAAATTATTTTAGAAATTTAGTAATGCGATGTAATTTTTTTTTTTTTGGTGAGACAGATTTTCTAAACTAATCAGTGTGTTCATTTCCTCAGTTGGTTTCTGTGCTTCCCTGTGCACCTGAAGGACAAGAAGAGAAACATTCGGTGGAAGCTGTTGGCTTCTGTCAAGACGTTACACTGTCACTTGCAGCAACCGGAACTTTGGAGGGAGAACTTGCTGTGTGGGATATTGCGAGACAGGTAAGTTAATATCTACTTCCGTTGTTTCATGCTGTTTGAAGGCAGATGTTCAAAGAATTAGGAGACCAGTGTAGGGTGGCAGCACCAGTTTCCGACCACCTAACCATGATTCCAATTTTGATGATACGTAAATACGTACGAAGGAGATAGAAAAGAAAAGGCATAAAGTAAATTAATACCTTGTAGTTGAAGTGATGTATTAACACTGTATGTAAAGATAAAGCTCAAATTTCTAACCGCTTAAAAAAATTTTCAGATAGCAAAAAACATTGTCTTATTTTTTTATCAGTTATTGGCGTGTCAGTGTCAGTATCCTGCCATACTTGTCAGTCTTGCTCGGAAAGTATAACAGAAAATAAAAATATTACAAAAGTTAGTTTTTAAAAAAGAAGAGGAATTGGTTATTGCTTCTAACGATGTAGGCAACGAATGTTGAAAGTATGCCTTCACCAATTCATCACTAAATGCGGGGTGCCCACAAGCAGGAAATATCAGGAGAAAGTACAAAATCTACCGCTACGTCAGGAAATTTTCCCTCAGGGGAAAATTCAGAAAGAGAGTACCAGGGTTCCCACTCACCTGGAAACCCTGGAATAGTCAGGGAATCCAGCTTAGCACTAAAATGTCCTGGAAAATTCAGGGAATTTCACTAAAAATGTCTGAAAACCTGGAAAAGTCAGGGAATTTGATAGCTTATTGTTTGAAGTTCATTTAGCTACAGCAGATATTTAATGTTAGATCGTTTTTGAAATTACTTGGAGGCTGATGTGCCGACCATGAAGCAATTTAAGAAAAGAATATAGTGAAACATTTTGATGTATCTTTATTTTCATGCAACTATGATCCTTATTTTCCCATGGAAATATGATACATATACAAAATGGGGTACCTGGAAATTTCTGATTAGTAGTGACCTGGAAAATCTGTTAAAGTCAGGGAATTTGATCTTGGCAAATGAGTGGAAACCCTGACACTCACTACTGTGTGAAGATGCCAGAACATCCGTTTCACAAAGCTTTGAAACATATCTCCAAGACAAGCAAAGAATTGCCAGGCTCGATGATTTCTATGCTTCCCTTCTTTCAAACGACCAAAAATACTCATCACTGTGGAAAGTGGTAAAGTTCATTTTGATAATATCCCACGGAAATGCTACAGTTAAGGGTGGTTTCTCTATCAACAAGTCTGCTCTCATTGAAATCCAATGTGAACATAGATGCTGTTATCAATTGCAAAGGAATCCATAGAATTGTCATCATAAGGAAAATGCTCACATATGCACGTTCTGCTCGGAGGCGATATAAAGATTATCTGGTAACCCAGCGTAATGCTAAGAAAATAGAAGAGAAGAATAATTCTGCGAAAAAAGGAAGCTCATGAATAAAATAAAGAAACTGGAAGATGAGCAAAGGAAGTTAAGAGAAAAATCTGGAATGGAGCAAGACGAACTTTCTCAGAAAATCAAACTTTTGCGGAAGTTGCAAAAATTAACATCTGTGGACATTGTTGAAACTTCTGATTTCGTTCTGGTGATATTGTTTAATTATTGTAATAATATAATATTAGATAAGATAAAAGCACCTTTCTTATCCAAAGAATAAGCATGACAATTCAAACTTCAAAGAGGTAATGTAGCTTCAATCCAGGGAGCCATACCCAAAGGCAAGGAATTAGATGAGATATTCCTACTGTAATTTTGATTTATTTGACGGAATGTTTGTCACTATTGTGAACGACCGGAGATGTGCTGTCGTTCTTCATGAGTGTTTTGGGAAAACGTTCTAAAGATGGGAGAACGAAAACCATAGTAGCGAGAGGTTTTAAAATTAGACGTTCAATCGTAGACTGTTTAATGTGAAATCTCGTTGCGAAATATGTGGTGAACTCTGAGAGTTCATTATGGGCGTTAACTTTGAATGTCAGATGGTAGAGGCTAAATTTGGGATTTTAATGCAACGAAACTCTGCTAAACATGAGAACTACTTGGATACGAAAAGGTTCTGTTGCCGAGTTAATTGAACGTAACATAATTACATTTTAACACACTACGTTTCTTAACGATGGACAGAATAAACGGGTTTTACCGGAGTTATTAATCTTTGAGCAAATATCATTCGGGAAGTGACATTTAGAAAGTCTAAATTATGCCAGGCGCTAGAATTCGCAATATAAAGCAGATCCTCTATTCATACCTGAAATTTAGTTGAAGTTAGATGTTCGATGAAACTCAACAGCCCTCAATTCTATCACAGCCAGATTATGAAAATGTTCAGAAAAAAAAAAACTATCTTCCTTCCTAGAATGGAGTTGATGCTTTGGCTGGAGACTTCTTCTATTGTACTGATGCACTGAAGGTCCCTCTATGGATCTGGAGATACTGGAGCTCTGTAGGCCCCTCTACGGAACTGAAGGTTTTAATAGAAGATTGATCGGCTTTATATAGCGACTCGTACATACAGTAAATGTGTGTGTGTGGTGTTTGTTTGACTTGGCGGAGACGGTCACTTTAAGTAGGGCGAAAGGTGACGTTCCCATCATAAGAGAGTGGTTAATTTGCTCAAAGGTGAATAACATCTCGATTGACGTCATGGATTGCAATATATTTCATCAGCCTTCGTTGTTGCTACTCTGTACATCTTTACTGAAACATGGCGGTGGTTTTATTTCCATTTCACCGAACAAATTACAAGAAAAATATAAAAATATACTAAAACCTAATTTTTTCCTATTATTTTGAATTTTACGAATAAAGTTAATTTTTCCCTCTACTGGGGACTATAACACTATCCAACTAGGTAACTGTTAACATGAAGCCTACCGTTGTAGCAGATGAAATGTTTCCTGAAGGACCTGGACCATACATGGAGATGGAAGAGGTAGGAGGTTCTGATGGCCCTGTTTGTGTGTTTGGCGGCAAATGAGAAAGCAGTTCATACAGACTTTTTCAATGATTTCGAAGACATAGTTGATGATGACGATCTGCAGTGATTGTGATGGTGGCCTTCCGAATCTTCTGAACTTAATTTCTTTGCCAGAAATTATGTCTCTATACATTTATATTTATTAATTAAGAAGCTTTAAAATGAAATTTCATTGTTTCTGTGATCCAACAGATTAGATTTAATGTAAAAATGCCAGTCCAGTTCATGTGCTGTTCAAGTTTTTGTTTTGTTCACTATGTTACATATAACTTGCAAATTAATTATTATTAAAGTCATTTTAAAGTTATAAAGATAAGATAAAATGAAGTGTATGGACGGTAACAAGTATAATATTTGTTGCTTATATTCATAGAATGTAATCCTGTAAGTATGTTGTAGTTGTTGGCATTTTCTTTGGTTTGCCCTAACATAACATGTTATGGAAAAATGTAAATTGGGTTATTTTAATCAGTACCTTTGCAAAATACTTTAGTAAAAACTTTGTTCCTGTAAATTTATTGTATTTTGAATTGTAAAGAAGTAATAAAATCATAATATTTGATACTCAGGTGAGAGTTGGGCAGCTGTGTAAAAGAAAACCCAAAGTTGGGCAGTTGGGTGGAGGCTGCATGTAAAAGAAAACAAAATATTTTGGAAAAGTATGAAATTGGATAGTCTGAGAGTCAGGATTTTTTTTTTTAAATCTAGTCAGGAAATTTAGATTCAAAAATTTTGCTGGCAGCCTGTAAATGAGTGAGTCTCACAAAATTTGAAACTGCCGATGAAAACACAGCTTGCATCTGAGCACAGCAACGATTGACTAAAAATATGAGACGCTCGTGCCAGTCATCACAAGTCTTATTCATTTAGTGCCTTTAAAACTGTAGTGGCTGGAAACTGGTGCGGTCACCCTATTTAATTGGTGAACAACAAGCGGAAATTTTAAAAGTCGTCTTCTTTTTGGTTTGTGTGTCATAAAAGCGTATGTGATAAAATGAATTGAAGGTATAGAGTGTGAGACAAGAAGAAAGAAAGATACTGTTGGTTAAGCAGCGGAACGGCGGGACAGGAAGGGTGATTTATAAGAGGATTGGCTACCTCTTGAATTCTTGCGAAAAAAAAAAGGACGTGTTAAAATAAGATAGTACCAAAAAAGTTAGCTTTGGTATACTGTCCGAGGCGGTAGCATGTCTGACTACGAATGGCTCCATGTTCAAATCCAGGCCAGGACGTTCGAGACTTCTCTTCAGTGCTCACATGTCTGGCGTTCTGAGATGCAGTCAGTCTCCTATTAAATTGAGTACCGCAGAGTGTCCGTGGGAGGTAAGGGCGGTCGAGCATGAGACTGACCACACCACCTCACTTCGTGCCGTGGGTCTAGAATATGTAGAGCGCTACTTCCACATCCCCCATGCTCCGTATTTTTTATTCTTTCTTTACTTTGGCCTGCCAAAATTTAAATTTAAAAAGCTGTAACGTTCGAAGAAGTACGTCTGCCCCAGCTGGAATTCGATCCAAAACGTCATACCGTGACTCATGTAGACGTATATACAAACATGAAACTAATAAGAGCATATGCCGGTATCAATAAAGACGTCTCTAAGGTCCGTGTAATAATATCAATATAAATACACATTTGTGTGTACAGCAGAACTGACTAGGAATCGTAATTGTCTTTAGAAACTGCCGCAACCCATGGGCAGATTAATTGAAAGTCGTTTTGCATAGTATAAATTATCGCATGAGTATTTATTTTGCACAGTAAGTTTCCGTTTACACTGTGGTGTAACGTTTATTTGAGAGAGAACAAATCACACACTGTACCCATCAAAGTAAAACATTGATCTGTTTAGTACGGAAACTTCATGTCATCAGACCGTGAGACACTTGCTGTGTCCCCGCTCACTTTTATCTCAACGCAATTTTTTTTGGTTTTGTTGTTTTTGTTAATATGTTTTAATATCTTTTTCTCACGTTGTTAATACATTCGAATGTAAAATGGAATTTCGTTAAATAAATAAACATAAGGATAAGAGAACGTTACACCTTTTACAACCCAACCCATAAACAGTATATGCCAGATTTGTCTCGGCATCTTCTGAGTGCAGTTTATGGACAGAGAGGATGTTTATGGTGTGTAAAGATTATGAATGTCATAGAGAAAGTAATGAAATTGAGTCATTGGCCATGAAAGTCGAGAAAGAGTCATAAAATTTTATTTCAGGTCATGAATTCAGTCAGGTAAACCTTATCATTTTAAACTATTTTAATGGTACATTTCCATTTTCCCAAATGTGGAGAAAAATATTCTCAAACATTTGAAGCATGTTTGATATTGCGAACTTTTAATGTTACATCAGAATGTTTTAAGAAATATAATTACCCAGAAGACTCATATCTTGCCAGTTCAGGTGTGGTAGTCCCGGGTTACCTAGCTGGTTCCAACAATTAGGGTCAGTTCTACAACCGACCGCTAAACTTCTAATCAGCGCTAAGTTGAGGCAAACACTCATTGGCCAGAATGAGACTTGGCCTCAACTTAGCGCTGGCTAGAAGTTTAGCTGTCGATTGTAGAACTGACCCGTAATCTTTTGGTTGAATGCAAAAGTCATGAAGTTGACTTCCGTGAATTCTGTAGATATCCTGATTTTGAAGCTAGAAGTGTAGTGCACGTTTAAGTGCTTGGACATTCCCGATAGAAATGTTACTCTGATCAGATAGTCGTCTCATAGATTTTCGGGGATTCGTTTCCATCCACTCCATAACATCTGTCAACTTCCCATGCTAGGGTGTGGGTCTACCAGTCATTGGTATGTCCACAAAACTGTGTGTATGGCCTTGAATTTATCGTACAGGTGAAAACAACGTTTCGGGCCGGGTTTTTTTCTTCGCCGTACTTCACCGTGAATTCCGTTTCTACATAGCTACGGTTCAGATTGTATCTATCACAATGAACATGCGTTGTTCCAGTGTAAAGACAGTCGGCAGTTTCAATTTGCAAAACCTGAAAAGAAAAGAGAATGTTACATTAATATTCTATGTCCTGTATAGGTTGCGTAACTATCTGACTATATTCTAGAATTAATTGCCTCAAATTTATGCTGCAATCTTATGTTCTTGATTGTAGTTACATACAGCAATTGAAAACATATTTTCCTTCTTATGTTCTAGATGAAGCGACATGAATGTAAACAGGAAAGTGGTATCACGAAGCTTCTATGGCAAGGACAGAGCTCTATTATTTATACAGCAGGTCTTGATGGAATTGTACGGTTGTATGACGGACGAAGTGGAACAGTGGAAAGCGTGCTACTAGGCCATAATGGTGATGTATTGGATATTTGTCTACTAGCGTAAGTACTTTTGTAATTGACATTTTTTATAACATTTATCAAGCACTAAATATTTGGGTAGCGTGAGAACTTGAAATGAAAGTAAGTCGGTTGCATTCTGTACGGAATATCATTTCTTTTTTTTTTTTTTTTTAATTTGCTTTTTAGTAAAAATGTGTTTAAAGATACGGTTATAAAATATATTTATCAACAAAACCGATACCCCCATTCTCCCGGTTAAATCAATTCGTTCATCACATTGAATTAAATGTCAAAAATGTAATTTACCAGTCTGACCTTCATGCAGAATGTCCTTTCTTTTACGAGCTCCTAAATGAAGCCTCTTCTCTGGTTAAAAATTCCATCATATCTGGAAGATTCGTTATCGTTTACACAGCTTAATCCTTATTTTATTAAAGTTTTATGTTGCCTAAACCAGCGTGTCGAGCAGAGTGAATCAGTTTCCCTGGAATAGAATAAAAGAAGGTTGTCTTTTTGGCATAAGATCAATTGGTTATTGACCTTCAGTGTAAAATCTCTTCAAACTGTCTAAATTATTTCAGTGAGTGTTTGCTTTAAGTGCGAGATATTAGTTAACAGGTGCAAAATTGTAAAATGTCCGTGGTAAGGATCAGAAAAGAGATTTATATAATAAACGGAATGAAAGGGAATGGCTTGTGTGTGAGAGGTGAAGGAAGAGCAACGAAAATATCAGTTACGAGTGTAATTATTATTTTTAAAAAAAGTTAGAGCTGCCATTCTATCAACAATCGCAAAGGCTTCGGTCCCTTGATATATTTTGTGTCATGAAATATATTTTTGGCATGGGCTGGCAACACTGACGTCTGGGGAATCTCAATGGTTAGTTACTATATATCACTTTTCCTCTGATAGAAACGCTTATATTCAACTGTTAGGGAATATTCATGTCAGTAGTCGGGGACAAGCCACTTGTGCTACTTTTCTATTCGTGTACAACTTGTCTCCGTGGTTGTATTGTGATGCCGATGGTGAAGTTTTGTATGTTACTAAACGCACCATAAAGTAAACAAAATGCCGATAACCAAAATTACACCACCAAAAAACTACTTTTAAAATTATATAAAACTATACAAAAATAAAACCACTTTTACTTACCTCTAACAGTGGTCAGAACTTGCATTTCGCTTCATTAATTTTATAACAAAATAAAATTGATATACCTGCTTATAATCTTGCGTGTCCAGAATTTTCCGGTTGTTGAGAGAACGAATTTATGCTATCTGACGTTAAGTGACACTGTAGTTTAGTAACATTGCTCCTTCGTGAGAATAAGAGGAACTCATGGTATCTAGCTGGATCATCTGTTTGTTCTGTAAAGGCTCTTAAACCGTTCAGCGTGTTCCCAACAAACTTGGCATGAATACTTCTCAATACCTTACACACGACTGGGGGGGGGGGGTCTTCAGCTCCAAAACACCCAGTTGTTAGTGTTACCATCTTATAAAATTTAATTTTCGCAAAGGCTTCTGTACCGTTTAACGTACATGCACCAAATTTGGGATGAATACTCCTCCATACCCTACAAACACAATTATTGGGTTCCTAAACTCCATAGTGGCCTAGTTGTTAAATTCAGTTTTTGCAAAAGCATTTTATTCTATGCAGTATCTTTTTTTTTTTTTTTTTTTCAAACAAATATAGAATTAGGTACCTGTACTTGTGTATCATAAAATTAGTGTAAGTATCAACATTATTTAATGCTTTCAAATCTTTTACTCTGTTTATAGAGATGGCAGTGCCCTTGTTACAGCCTCCGATGATAAGACTGCGAGAGTATTTTCTCTTACAAGACCCGATCGATGAAGAATTCATCTTTGTATATATTTTGTTTATTAAATAAACTGTGAAAATTGTATTACACTTATTCTCATCATTTTTATCTGGCTGTGGAGATTTGATAACGGGTCTTATTAGCGGACCCGTATATACGGGGAAGGGATACAGTTTATCCTGTCTGTCCGTCTGTACCCTTCTTCCCCTAGATCCCAGGAACTACAAGTCAGACAGACATGAGCCATATACCGTTAGATTCCTCATGGTCTGAAACGATGGGGAAAGCTATAATTGTGACTCTAAAATCAGCAGGCCCTTTTCATTTGTTTAGTTTTCTCCATTGTGCTCATGTAGTCTGCCTGTCTGTAACCCCCCCCCCTGTCCCCCCCCTTAAAATTTTAGAAGGAAGCGTGTACCTACTTAAATATTAGAACAACGCTGGGTACACGCCGTGTACTCAGCTGTTTCAAACCCAGTAGGGAAACAGAGCATGAAAAAGACGATAGAAACGGATTTATTCGATTGTGCGTGAATTGTCAAGATTAGTCGTTCATGAACAATCGATTAGATCCACTTCGATTGCCTTTTTCGTTTTCTGTTCCCGTTTCTTACCCTAAAACGGTTACATGCAAGAGAAGCTAAAGCAGGCTAGAAGTTTAAACACGTTTATGAGTTACGCCTTGTTTCAGCATGATGCACGGTGTCAGAAAAGTCCTGTTCCCTCTGTGATAGAAAGGAAGCAAAGCATGACATAGGAACAAAACAAATAAAATGTCATCATTGGAATAAAAATCCAACGAATTCCAATATGTCACATTCCGGTATCTAATGTTGGAAATTAGAGAACGAAGAATACTACAAGGTGAAAAAAAACAAAACAAAGGTTTTTGCTTTGTGCTAAAAGACAAACCTATTGGAGACAAGGGCAAAGTCACTCCGGCATAGGATCAAGAATCATTCTGATTCGAAATGTCATTCAATTAATTTGTCTATTTGGAAGTCGAAAGCAAAAAGATAGCTGTCGAATCAACGAGTTTAGGGCAGAAATGTAATGAAAATATTTTTGGGACGGTGTATTATTTAGGGTCAGTTCTACAATCGACCGCTAAACTTCTAGTCAGCGCTACGTTGAGACCAAGTCTGATTTTGGCCAATAAGAGTACGCAAAATAAAAGAGTTGGCCTCAACGTAGCGCTGACTAGAAGTTTAGCGGCCGATCGTAGAACTGACCCTTAGCCAAAATTAACCGACAATTTACTGATCACTGATTCAACGAGGAAAGTTCAGTGGCGTACATTTAGGATAAATTTTCCACTGAAAAACTTCTGATTGCTAAGGAGATGGGCACGCGTATTGTGACTTATTTCGTTATATCATCTGCTAAATTGTCTGTGCTGATAGATGAATCTTCAACTAACAATAAAAAGTCTGCCATTGTTGTGAGTATTCGGGCCACGATTAACAACGAAGATTCCATGTTTATGACCTTGAAACTTATTGAATTAGAGGGACAGACAGTGAAAGTAACATACTCAACTTGACAAGTATTATTTATGGTGAGCAAGTCAAGTGGTGTAGCCGAAACGACTAACAGATTTAAACCTACCTTTACTTGTTTGGCATTACCTGAAGCATAGGTTAGAACTTGCTGTAAATTATTCCATCAATGAAGACCATGGATGTAAACCATCGAAACTCTCTACGCACATTATAGACAATCTCAGAGTAAATTTGCTGGACCTCTCCAATATATGTTAAGAACTTGAAGTCCAGCTGTTGCGTATTGGGCAAATGATGTATATACGCTAGATTTCAAGTACGGTTGCTTAAAAACTCCGTGTAGTATGGGTAAACTTTCCAGCCTTAACGCGTTGAAGTACCAGAAAAGTTGCAAACGGAATCACAAAACTACTATGGATTCACGCTAACAAAATCAATGGAAATTGAAAAGAAGCAATCTGTTCAGCAGTTGTGTAAATGGGAACTCCTGCAAGCTTATTTTTTTTAAATATACAGAAAAGTTGGTTGTTGCCGAGGCAGGGAGTAGTCCATTTGCCGGTTATCTATTCTAACCACTAACTACAGTGGCTCAACCCAACCAGTAAGTGGGAAACCCGGATTCGAGTCCAAATCGCGGCAACAACCAGCTTTCCTGTATAATGTTCAAGAGTAAGCCTCACACAAGGTCTTTATACATAAGCAAATATGTGAAGTGTACTTACAAGACTTCGTTTATTATATTATATGCATAACTTAGGTCCTATATTGTTATATAGTAGCGGACAAAAGTATTCGAACAAAGAGATTTTTGTCTTAAATATTACTACAATTGTGTATGTATTACTGGTCTCCCCAGGTGGCGGATAGGGGAATGCCGACCAGATATGATGGGTACCAGAAATATTCCGGGGCGGACCAAAACCAGTATTGCTGCCTTGCAGTTAGTACAGGGATCTACAAAGGCTAGGGGAAGATAACCCCCAACAAAAATATTATGGTGAGGGGAAGCAGCATCGCCATTACCACTCTGAGGCTGAAGATGAATGACATCGGAAAGGCTCAGTGGTGGACAGAGGACGATATGTTGAATGTCTGCCTTTACTGCGAGGTCGTAGAGCTGACAACTCTACACCGCTAAAACATGTCAAGAAATAGTAACAGATGGTTCATGGATTCTCCTGGGGTAAACTAGTCTCTCATTCGGATCTCCGGGCTGGGACTGCTTCAGGGGGCTCCAAGAACAGGATTAAGAAAGACCTTGGAATAGGAACGTCGAACGTACGAACATTATACCAAACGGGCGCTCTTCAGGGGGCGGTACGCGAGACCGAGAAGTACGAGCTAGACATATTAGCGATACAAGAAATTCGGTGGGAGGGACAAGATAGCATCCCACAGGGCAAGTACACTTTCTACTACGGAACACAGCCTCACGATTTCGGAACAGCATTCCTCATTAAGAATAGTATCCTTCAGGCGGTTCAGAATATAGAGTTCGTAAACGAAAGACTATCGTACGTTACGATACGTACTCGAAGGGGCAACACAGTTTTATTAAACGTCTATGCTCCGACCGATGTGGCTAATGATAACGACAAAGATATATTCTACGATGAGCTGGAAAGGCTGTTTGACCGAATGCCGAAGTATAATTCGAAAATTGTGTTGGGTGATTTCAATGCAAAGGTAGGGAGGGAAGAAAAATATAGACCTACCATAGGCAAATACAGCCTTCACGAAAAGACCAACAACAATGGAGAAAGACTGATAACTTTCGCGATTTCGAAAAACCTACTGGTAAAGAGCACGTACTTTGAACACAAAGACATACACAAATACACATGGGTATCTTCGGACAGCAAAACTCTCAACCAAATCGATCACGTATTAGTAGATAGACGAAGACACACCAACATAATGGATGTTAGGTCGTACAGAGGAGCGGAAGGTGACACTGACCATCAATTAGTGATCACAAAAGTAAGGGAAAAGTTATGCATCGCGAACAGAGAAAGCAAGGGATCAAAACAACTGAAATTCGAAGTGAAACGATTAAATACGAGCATAAGAGCAGATTACCAACTCGAACTCTTAAATAGGTTCGAAATCCTAGCCGACTCGAGTAATAATAATGATGATATTAATAATGAAATTGATGTAAGTAAGATGGGGGCAATTCGTAAAACAATTAAGAGCGCAGCGAAGGAACGTGTAGGTGAGAAGAAACAACAGAAAAACAAACCTTGGTTTGATGAAGAATGCCTTAAGCTTTGTGAGGACCGAAAACAAGCAAGACAACGATGGCTAAGTAATAAAAGCGAAGCAAATACCAACCACTACCAGTAACGCGAAACGAAACGCCACACGCGGGTTCAGAAACAAAAAGCGAGAATATCTGACGCAGAAGATTGAGGAGATAGAGGAAAACGGGAAGACAAATAACAGGAGATCTATACAAAGTGGTAAACTCGTTAAGAAAGGGGTACCAGCCGAGGTTAGGAATGATTAGAAATGAACGTGGAGATCTTCAGGCGGATCCGACTAAAATTGTCAATGTGTGGAAAAGTTATTTCGACAAACTTCTCAATGTACACAACGGGGAACAAACAGAGAAATTTGAAATCCATACCGCAGACCCGTGGATTCCCGAACCTATCGAGATCGAAATGTCGGTAAAGAAATTGAAAACTATCAAATCACCATAAATAGACAATATTCCAGTCAAATTAATTGAAGCAGGAGGAACGGCACTAATCAAGGAACTACATAAATTGATCAGTGCTATATTGAGAAAAGAGAAGCCCCCAAAGGAATGGAAAACCTCAATAATAGTTCCGATTTACAAAAAAGGTCATAAATCTGACTGTATTAATTACCGCGGAATCTCGTTACTTCCAACCTGTTACAACGTATTAAGTAATATTCTGTTAATACGCCTGAGTGTATACGTACCAGGTGTGTAAATATGAAACCGGAATTTGTGCATAGACGGCGTTAGCTGCCACTGTGGTTACCGTAAAACTGCGTCCTTGGCGCCACTTGCTTGTTTTCACTGCTGATAACGATTTGCAACTCACCACCAGACAAGTTTCATGTCATAGTGTAGTGTTTAATACCGTTGAACATGGCGCAATTTGTACCTACAAACTACGATGTGCGGACAGCATTGATTTTTTGTTATCGTTTGAATAAAACTGCTGCAGAATCGCATCGCATGCTTGTCGAAGCTTATGGTGATCATGCTCTTGGTAAGTCACAGTGCTATGCGTGGTTTACAAAATTTAAAATGGCGATTTTGACGTGAGAAACGAAGAACGTGGAAGACCACCGAAAAAGTTTGCAGACAGCGAATTGCAAGCTTTGTTGGATGAGGATGACACTCAAACGCAACAACAACTCGCGGATCAATTAAACGTGACACGAGAAGCAGTTTCCATACGTTTAAAAGCCATGGGCAAGATTCAGAAGGTGGGAAAATGGGCTCCACATGCATTGACTGAACGACAGCAGGAAAACCGAAAAACCACTTGCGAAATTCTGCTCGCCAGGTACAAAAGAAAATAATTTCTCCAACGAATTATGACTGGTGACGAAAATTTGATCTATTTCGAGAATTCTAAGCGTAAAAGATCATGGGTAACTCCAGGAGAACCGGCGACATCGACTGCAAGACCAAATCGCTATTGACGGAAGATAATTCTTAGTGTTTGGTGGGATCAGAAGGGAGTGATATATTATGAACTGCTGAAACCGTTAATACCCAACGTTACCGACAACAAATGATGGATTTGCATCAAGCTTTGCGTGAAAAACGACCAGAATATGACCAAAGACAACATAAAGTGATTGTGCTTCACGATAATGCATCCTCCCACACAGCAAAACCGATCAAGGAAACGATTGCGATGTTTGACTGTGAAATCCTTCCGCATGCGGCTTACTCACCAGACTTGGCGCCTTCCGATTTTCACTTCTTTGCATCCATGGGACACGCACTTGCTGACCAGCGCTTCACATCTTACGAAATTGGCTTGATGACTGCTTTGCAGCACAAGAGGCAGTTTTTTTGGTCTGGCATCCACACATTGCCGGAACGATGGCAGAAATGTATCGCTAGCGATGGCCAATACTTCGAATAAAATAGTTCTTAGCATTGTCATCCAATCACTGTGTCTTTTCTGTACATAAATTCCGGTTTCATATTTACGCACCTGGTAGATGATATAATTGGAGATCACCAATGTGGATTTAGAAGAAATAGATCCACGTTGGACCAGATGTTTGCCTTGAGACAAATTTTGGAGAAGAAATGGGAATACAATGGAACGGTTCATCAGCTATTCATTGATTTTAAGAAAGCACATGATTCTATCAAAAGGGAAAAGTTGTACAGTATCCTGATATGATTTGGAATTCCGAAAAAAGTAGTTCAACTAGTGAAGATGTGTCTCTGCGACCCCATAAGCAGAGTACGGATAGGTAATAATATGTCAGATAGTTTCAAGATTCGCAACGGATTGAAACAAGGCGATGCCTTGTCTCCACTATTGTTTAACTTTGCGTTAGAATATGATTTTAAAAAATTAAAGGGGACAAAAAGGGAATATCATTGAATGGTTTGAATCAATGTTTGTATACGCGGATGATGTAGATTTAATAGGGAACGATATAGATGCACTACAAAGCAACACCGATGCCTTAGTAGAAACGTGTGATGAGATAGGTCTACAGGTAAACATAGATAAAATATATGATAAGCCGAAACACAGGGAATGAAGGAAATAAAAACATAAGAATTAGGGATGAGGTCATAGAGAAAGTAAATCAAATTTAAATACTTGGGAGCATACGTAACAAGCAAAAATGAGGTCACAGAAGAAACAAAAAGTCGGTTAGTATTGGGGAACGCATGTTCCTATTCAGTCCAAAAACTTCTAACATCGCGATTAATATCAAGGAAATTGATATTAAAAATATACAGAACTGTTATTCTGCCGGTAATACTTTACGGTTGCGAAAGTTGGAGTACGACCCTAGCAGATGAACATAAATTTCGTGTATTTGAAAATAAGGTTTTGAGAAAGATATACGGGCCGAAACGCGACGAGATGACTGGAGAGTGGAGGAGACTGCATAATGAAGAACTCCACGGACTGTACGATTCACCAGTTGTAAAAATAATGAAATCACGACGACTAAGGTGGGCAGGGCATGTAGCTCGGATGGTGGAAAAACGAAGATTCTATCCTGGTTGGAAGGAGGCC
The DNA here is from genome assembly GCA_022664845.1 of Lepisma saccharinum. Taxonomy (NCBI): domain Eukaryota; kingdom Metazoa; phylum Arthropoda; class Insecta; order Zygentoma; family Lepismatidae; genus Lepisma; species Lepisma saccharinum. The sequence continues at coordinate 9,984 of JAGDQP010009835.1, read as the reverse complement.
ATTGGGAAGACCGAGACGTCGTTGAGAGGACAATATTAGAAGAGATTTTCGAGAAGTAGGTGTTCGTGATGAAAACTGGCTTGATATTGCCCAGGATAGAATCCAATGGCGAACGTTTGTTACTGCGGCGATGAACTTGCGAGTTCCATAAGCCATAGAGTTAGTTAGTGTAATAAATTTAACAGAACATAAATTGTAACACAAATTCCCGGAAGTCATTGCTTTTCATACAAATACATTTGCATTTGATAACGTTCTTTTCTGATTTTGTTTATTCGCGAATGATTTCCTTCTTGGAACCCTGTCGCTTATTACTGGACTTTGCCATCACTTACAGAATGGAATCCTCAAAATACAGTAGGCACAATCAAACATGGAGCAGTAAATGCAATTGTGTGGGGTTCTATAATTTCTAATGATGTATGAAACTATTATTTATAGAAAGCACGTTTGCATTCAAACACATTTTCCAAGAAAATTTTGAGAAAGTGTTGAGAAATTGGGCTTAGGATATTTGATTTTGATTTCCAACAGTACAATAATCCGAGGCCGAGTGAAAAATTGTTTCGCAGTGGATTGCATGGAACACACCTCATACTTTCAATACCCTAACTCAGAGTTCTCATTAATATTTCATCGAGATAGATGAAATGATCCCGAAAACAGGTCAGATAAATCAGAACCGGAATAGAACTGAAGATCCTTATAAAAAAATAGAACTAAATAGGTTCAGGATGGGCTAAGAAAGATGTTCATTCAATGCTAGGGAAAGTTTCAAGAGTTAAATGGAGAAAAAGGACTCTTACAAGGTTTTGAGTGACCTGAGTTGACGGTGTTCCAATACTTTTTGTCTAGTTATAAAATTATGTTTTCCTTTATAAAACCTTATAAATTACATTTAAGCTTTATTTTCCAATGTATTGTTAAATTAAATACTTGCACAATTGTAACAGTGTTTAAGGCAAAAATCTTTTTGTTCCAATACTTTTGTCCGCCATTGTATATGCAGGGCTCGAAATAAACCGGAGCAGAGTGGAAAGTCGTTCCTGTTCGTGAATATCGGGAACCTTCCTGTTCCGTCTTGTCAATATGGTAATCATAGACGAAAAAGGATAATAGCATGTTAACGAACGTAAAGCGTTCCGTTTCTTGAAAATTTCCATTTCGAGCCCTGTGTATGTGTATTTTCTGTAGAGATTGCCACCTTAAAGTGTTCTTTTTGTAATCGTGTGGTGGCGTACAGTTTATGAAAAAAAAACTAACCGTTGTTCTTGACGGCAGGTTAGTGACAATGGTTGTGCCAATTGAAGACTTAAAGCAAATAAGGCACTAACAGTGCTATTTTTGTGAAAATAGCGTTTTATAGGAATAAAAATAAATGTTGTTACATTATAACATATATAAAAATCAAAATCCAAACATATTACTTAGTTCTTCTTTTGGGTGTTTATAAATGGTGAGATTTGTTGTTTCATATGGAAATAAAATTAAAAATAGAAAATGACATTTAGTGTCTTATTTACTTCGTCTTTAATTTATCTACATATATACTTGTACTGTGTTCGTTGTCTTCATGTTACTACGTTTGGAGAGAACGCGTCTTAAGGTGCAATTTGTAATTATACAAAGTAACTACGTCATTTGTAGTCCATTACTCTTCCGGGTTCTAATACCTCCGTAGACAGTTGCAAAAATATCACAAACGAAACAATAAAGACGAAACAAACTTTATTGTTCAGTATATCTATACTCGAAAACGTAGTAGAAACACAAGTGTACAGGGTGTAAAAGAATTCGACCGAGAAACTTGGAGAAACGATATTAAAAAATTCGTAAGAAGAAAAGGGTTAGTGGCCGGAGTGGAAATTTCGCCGCGTTTCGGAGCCACAACCTGCCGAATATGTTGAAAATGAAATTAAGAACTTCATATTTCCAATATCATAAACAGCAGAGCTGATGTGGCATGGTATCTCAAATGCTTTAAACGTGCTCTATCCAAAATGTACGAGAATATTTTTAAATTGTGCAATGGCTGCGCAAGGGATTCTCCAAGAGAAGTAGAGGATTTCCATAAATTCTCTAAAGTAAAGGTGGGTCAAAAGGAGCATGAACAAGAAGACTTTTAGTGCGAGTAAAGACGACATACGTAATCATCGCTATCCAACCGGGCAATGATTCTCTCTCACTGATAACAAACGGAGCAAACGTTTTTTAAATGTATTTCCTATTGGTTATGCAACCACGCATATTTCGTTAGAAATTTATCAATTTAACATTTTTCTAGGAAAACTTATGGAACAGCGTGTATCCAAGAAAATATATGGCATTCCACCCCAGCATATACTTGTACAGTTCAGACAAGTGAGAGATCTGAATAATTGAATTGTCCTACATAAACTGCTCAATAATCAAGTTAATAGCTTGGAATTAAAACGACAATTTTATTTCTGGAAACCTAAGGGCAATCAACTTCAATGAAAACAGCAAAAATAAACACACTAAGGATGTCGCCTAGACGTAAATGAAGTGTAACACTATAATAGTAAAGCAAACTAATATTCCTTCATTTTTGGACATGTCAGAAGAGAGCTGCCGACAAGGGCGCCCATCAGGGAAGGGGGGGGGGGGGCAAGGGGGATGCGCTCGCCCCCTAGCCAAAGAAAATTATACTATGCGAGATAGAAAGCAAAAATAAAATATTTATATTTTATTTATTTATTGTCAACACAACAGGCTTTATAGCCCAGTTAGAGTGTCGATATTTAAAATGCTCATTTACAGACCTTTTTATTACAATATTTCTAAATGCTTTGGAAGACCAAGACATATCACATATATCCAATTCGATGGAAGTTCTACACATTTCATTGTAGGTAGTACATATTCTGCAGATTGGTAATTTCGTCATTATATTGCCCTTGCCTTTTTGTAGTCCAAGAGACTAGTGTTGTTTACGCGAGTTTTTAATGACAGGGCATCAAACTGTAACATTGATACTAAGTCTGTGCAATCTAAGCCATTTTGAATTATTTTCCTGAGAAAGATCAGAAATGCTACTACGTCTTTGCTCCAATAAACATAAGTATAGTACATTTTCTCTAATGTAGAAACGTTAAATTTTATTCTCATCCTCATTACAAATCCTAGCATTTTAAAAGCTTCATTTGTTAGGTTGCTGTTAAACGTTAATGCATACTTATGAATTTAACAATTAAATCTATTTTTTTTCTACTGAATCATAAAACATCGTATTGACTGAAAGTTGATTGATAGCGCTTGATTGATTGATTGGTTGATTGACCAGTTAGTAAAGATGTCTAAAGTATGCTGTAGTTCTATGGCATCTTCCATGGAATTAATTTTAGCATATACGAGTATTTGAGGTCATCCGCAAACAGTACATTTTCATTATCCGATAGGTCATTAATGATCAAGAGGAATAACAGCGGTCCAAGATTCGAACCTTGCGGGACTCCTGACAGTGCTTCATAAGATTTGTGTTCCTTAAATAGAACAGACTGTCTGCGATTAGTTAGATAAGAGCACATGAACCTAATCAAGGATGGGGAGAAGTGATAGTGATTTAATTTACCTAGTAATACCAGGTGTATGCATAAGTTTTTGCCGGTTTTTGTGGTAAAGAAAACACGTAATTTTCAAGGGAAATTAGTTTTGTTTTATTCAAAATATTGGCCATCGGCTTCTACACATTTCGCCCATCTTTCAGGTAATTGATGCATACCATGCCAGAAAAACTGCTTTTTTTTACGGCAAAACATTCGTCGAGCCATTTTCCAACGTCTTCGAAATTGCTGAAGTGCTGCTCTGCGAGCGCGTGCCCCATTGATGCGAAGAGTTGATAGTCAGACGGCGCCAGGTCTGGGGAGTACGGCGGATGCGGAAGGATGTCCCATCCAAGCGATTACAAGGTGTCTTTCACTGGTTTTGCTGTGTGAGACGGCGCATTGTCGTGTAACACAATCACTTTGCCATGTCTTCGGGCCCATTCCGGTCGTCTTTCGGTCAATGCGTGATTTAAATTAATCATTTGTTGGCGATAGCGTTGTGCATTAACGGTTTCGCCCGGCTTCAAGAGTTCATAATACACAATACCGCTCTGGTCCCACCAGACACAAAGCATGGTCTTCTTGCCGAAGCGATTTGGCCTTGGTGTTGAAGGACCGGCTTCGCCAGGTGAAAGCCACGATTTTGTCCGCTTCGGGTTTTCAAAATAAATCCATTTTTCGTCACCCGTCACAATTCGATACAAAAAGGATTTTCTTTCGTGGCGTTGAAGCAGCATTTCACAAGTGACTTTGCGATTTTCCATTTGACGTTCATTCAAATCATGTGGGACCTATTTTCCCAGTTTATTGATTTTACCCATTGCTCGTAAACGTCTGCTGATTGTTTCTTGTGACACATTTAATGCTTTTGCCAATTGCTGTTGAGTTTGAGTTGGGTCATTCTCCAATAACACGTGCAATTGCTCGTTTTCGCACTTTTGTGGTCTACCAGAGCGCGCATGTCTTTCACATTGAAATCACCATTTTTAAATTGTCGAAACCATGTCTCGCATGTTCTAATCGATGGAGCGTGTTCACCATATGTTTCTACCAGCACACGATGACTTTCAACAGCCTTTTTCTTTTGATTAAATAAGGAAAGCAATGCGTTCCGCAAATGTTCTTTTTCAGGCACAAACTTCAACATGATCACTGAACGATAAAACAAAGACGCTAGTGTTTGGCGGACTCAACTTGTGTGTGTTTGTAGTTTAATGTCAGATGAACAAAATGACGTATGTGTCAAATGAATACGCTGCGTACTTTTCGCTCGCGCCATCTCTTAGTTAAACCGGAAACTACTTATGCATACACCTGGTACATTGTGATTAACTCTGTCAAAGACCTTTTCAAAGTTAAAAATGTATATCGCATCGACTTGCTTTCCTTCGTCCAACGTCACAGAAAAGATAAATAACTTTACTTCCCCGGGAATCTAACCCTTTCCCGGTTAGTATTTCTTTCAACCTAATTGTACTCTTATTGAAGTACGAAACGAACTTTAGTCCGTGAAAGTCATTTTTAGTTACCTGCACCGAAATTAGAATAATTCTCGAGTGAAAAAGGCGGGTCAAGCTATTGCGTTGGTGCGAATAAAAAGATCTCTTTGACACCTGTGCGAAAAGCACCTCAGCAACACAACACATGGCTTGACAGGTCACGCGTCTAATGTCACAAACTCTGTATAGATCCAGCAAACAGGCAGGGGTACTCAGACCGTCAGGAGGCAGTGTGCTGTGGTACGAAAGTGCGCCATGGAGAACACAATTTCGAATTAACTTTTTTATCAGTTCAAAGTGCGGCAATCTCCACAGCAAGTCGCAAATAAACATTAGCAGTGCATTTCGTACAGGAATGGGGAAGGAACGCACCACTCGCCGTTGTTTTCTCAAAATTTCCTTCCGATGATATAACATTGCAAAATGAGGCCCGTGTGCACCAACCAACATCATATTCGGATGAGCTGCTCAGGAACACCGTGGAAGCGGACCCCCGGATAGGTGTTCGTGCCATTGCAGACGACTTAGGTTGCGCACACCATACCACTGTCAGTCGGTGATTTCGTGCGATCGGTAAGGTGAAAAAGTTGGATTCATGTGCCACAAGAGTTGACACCGGCCAATAAGAATTTCCGCTTGGAGGTGAGCAATTCTCTGAGTAAGGAATAAGCGGGAAGGTTTCCTGCGTCGGATTGTCACTGCAGAAGAAAAATGTATCTGCTGTAACAATCGTAAACGGTCAGGACCAGGTCTTACGTTTTCCCCGTAAGATTTAGGTTTCTCTTAAGTTTTACCTTTTCTCTCTCCCGCGCGATACTTTCTTTCGACAGCGACTACTTCGATCAACCAGGTAGTGTCGTTTTCACTTATTTATTTTTTGGTCTTTGGACATAACGCACCTGGGCGGAAATTTCATTCGCACCGACCCAATACTTCCATTGAACCTGGAAGAGTTTAGGGTACTAAATCTGTAGTCAACAATAAACCTCCTGACCGTTCTCGAACAGCACGTATGCAAAGAAATATACAACAAACGAACTTGGTATTACAGGGCAGTCCTCAACGTTCTGCTCGTCATTATTCAACTGGCGTTAATTTACGCTTACAACTATTAGTTAACGCTTATCTTACACGATAATTTAAAATTCCATTCCTTCAAAACTCAGCTGTTGCAACAACTTCTTCCCTTTAATTTAAGCTAAATGAAAATGTCGCCTAAAGCACTGAGTATCGTTGGTTTTCAATAAATATTTCCACAGCAAACGCTCAGCGTTCTCGCAACTAAGATTAATTCAAGGTAAACTCACTTCTGATACTAGCTCAGCTCAACTCAAACTCAAGTCGCAATAAACTAAGCTTAGGATCAAACTCAAATTCTAAAAATGAACCCACTCAATTTGCGCTCATTATCTAAAATAAGTTGTCAAACACAAAATGCAAAAGATAGTGCGATCGGAGCTCAATTTGGAAGGTCCTGGTTCGAATCCAAAGGCATGTAATTCCGATTGGAGTTTCTGTAGTCGCATTAGGCTTACGCCAGTATAGTACCTTCAAACTAAGCCATAAAGGACTTCCCCTTGAGCGGAAGCCACCACTTGTGGATCGGGCCACCGGTTGGCAAATAGGTGGGCATCGATCTCTATGAAATGCCAGTAGGCCGACAGTGACCCATCCGCTGTTTGGTCCAACAATTTATTGCTTTTCCTCCTGAAATACTTTAAGCAGGAATCTTTTGTGATAATAACTGCCAACTCCAATGGTTAGGGAATCAAAGTAAAATTTATCATTCTTGTGGGGAAATATTTTATGATTGCAGATGGATCTCGTTCATCTGCCACCCCTGAAACCACTAGCAGTTGGTGTAGCGAAGTTAACAGAAACTGGCCTGTTGGTAGTGATGCACCAGTCAAATGGCACATGCGCATTAATGCAGTTTAAGTCGGTTTTTTTTATTTAGTTCATTCATATTGGAAGACATCGTTTTTCTAAATAAAAAAAAAGTACGAATGTAATAGTTCAGTGATTGTCAAAGTGTTGAGGAAGGAAAAATACACATAACAGAGAAAGAAGGAAAGTATTATTTATTCTTATTCTTTATGATGGTAAAATGACACGCCTGGATTTGTTTCACTTCGTTCTATACTGCCTGTTACTACAAATACCGTAAAAGAGCAGTTATCAGCAAGGTGGATCCATGGATGAGGGGAACACGTCTTGATCTACCAACGACGAGTGCGAAACCTAACCTATCTCGAATCCCACAGCAGCGGTTGGATAATTTACTGTTAGAAAATTAACACCGTATATCATGATAAAAGCGACGGATAAAATGAAACTAAATGTGTATACTAATAGATAGTAACCATGCTCTGTTTTTGACCAGTAGTAATAAGTGTAGTGGCGTATAGATGGGCCACAAGTGGCACAGCGTTGGAACAATCTCCTTCCCCAGCTTTTAGTTACTAGGTAGCAAACAGATGGCATTTTACAAATTTAATCGGTGGTCCACTATCTTTTCCCATCGATGACCCAACTCTTCCCTACCGTTGGCCGACTTTCGACCCACCGGCGATTTTCTGAAGTTGTTCCTTCCCAAATTCCTATCCCGACGTGAACGAAAAATATACTTAAAGGCAATAAATACAACTCAATTCAGTACAAAATAGCGGAATTTGATTTGTCTTTTTAGGCCTTTAGACAACTTTGACTTAGACCAAATGGATGATGATGGGATGGATTAGTGGAATGAAGAAAGTGAAAGGAAACGGGTAAAAAACCTACGCACGCGGTGTTTGTCAACCACAAAGCCCACATGACATGAGCAGGGATCGAACCGACGACTTCACGCACCACAAGTGAGCGCTCTACCAACTGAGCCACCCCGGCTCAAAAATAGCGTCATATTCATACTTTCAAATACAATACAATACACTTTAAGGGTGTTTAAAAAATGGTTACAAACTTTTAGGGTGGAGAGCTCTCATGAAAATAGTAAAATAAGTATTTACTAAGTATTTAAAGGTCATAAATAAATTTGAAAAAACAACAACTTAGAATTTAGTTTAAAATGTAGAACACTTAAAATTTTACTGCGTTTCTTTGCTTTTTATTGTTATTTAGTCTTTAGGCATCTCAGGCTCAGATCGGGATTAAGTGGAGAGAGGATGTTGGAAGGTAGTTGGCATTTTTCTGGTGTGAATGAGGAAAAACCTGAGTCAGGATGGGTATATGCTGTGGTCGATCCCGGGAGTTTCCAATTGCTAAATCAGCACCCTAAACTGAGTACTTGTATGTGTATGATGATAATTCGTACCTATCCTATCTTATGAGTCTGTTATTGCGTGATGGTACTTTAAATAAGGACCTGGCTGATGATACCTTCTCCATCTCGGCGTGAGCCAAAAATGCCAAAAGGCCTTTAATAAATTCAATTAAATGACTGCTATTTTTGTCCCATTGCATCTTCAACTGTTCTAGACTGATTGAATAAAGTGCTATGTCATGATTTTATGTACTTGAATCGCGTACGTTTTCAAATGGAGTCGCCATGGCTCAGATGGTAGCACGTCTGACTACGATTCGCGAGTCCAGGGTAGTAGATATCGTGTAAGAAAGACTGAATTTCAAGATGGCGGCCATGGTGCCACGTAGTCGCGTGGTTTGGCAAGTAGTTGATGGCGTAGAGGTGGTTGTTGACGTCAGCGGGGGGTGATTGAACAAGGCTATGAGTGAAATGTGGGTGGGAAAAGGTATTACTCAATCGTAATTGTAGAAAAGACTGAATTCCAAGATGGCCGCCATGGAGCGTCGTAGTCCAGTGGTTTCGCAACTGGTTGCTGTTGACGTCAGCAGGGATGGTTGTCCAAGGCTATGAGTTGAATATGGGTGGTATGACGCAATCGTTTTTGCAAGAAAGTCTTAATGTTAAAATTTATTTTTGTTTGGGGCCCTTAGTACCCCTCCTTACTTCCCTCCATGTGAGATAACATTATTTTTGATGGAGCCCCCCACGTGTACTCCTGGCTACGATCCTGTTTGACTTATGGAAAATAGTAATACAACGCTGCCCCTCTGGGGCCCTTAGTACCCCTGCTTACGTCCCTGGATGTGAGATAACATTATTTTTAATGGAGTGCCCCCACGTGTACTCCTGGCTACGTTCCTGTCTGACTGATGGATAATAGGCCCCCTCTCAACATTTCATTCGAGCTACGTCCCTGTACGTAATAGCAGATAACACAAATTGTTTGAAGTCTTTGATGAGAGGGATGTTTATGTTAATGGACTCCCCCCTGCGCGCATTCCTGGTTACGATCCTGTCTAACTTATGAAAAATTGCAATGCTACGTCCCTGCCCCCCTGCGCGTACTCCTGGCTACGATTCTGCCTAACTTATGAAAAATTGCAATGCTACGTCCCTGCCCCCTTCCGCGCGTACTCCTGGCTACGATCCTCTCTAACTTATGAAAAAATGCAATGTTATGTCCCTGCCGCCCCGGCGCGTACTCCTGGCTACGATCCTGTCTGAGTTATGGAAAATTGTAATTTGAGTGGTATTTTTACAGTACTTGTAAATATTTATAGAAAAAAGTAGATAATTTATTATGTACTTTTTAAAAAAAAGCTTATTTATTCATTCAATCTAAGAGTCCTTCTTAATTTGAAAATTAATTCACAGTACGAAACATGGATAGCCTTACCTTAGAAAATAACTAACATCTAGTTGAATTTGATGAATACAGGCATTGGCGGGTTTAAAGAACAGACCCTTAATACGTGATTTCTATGAAACATACTCTTGCAAAGTGGCTAGCAATAATTTCCCCTTGACTCAGAGAAAGTTTCCAGTTGTTGAATTACAAAAATACCACGGAATTTCCCTTAGGTAACAGAAGTTGAACACATGATTTCTATGAAAC
>JAGDQP010009834.1:30611-57677 GCA_022664845.1 Lepisma saccharinum | reverse complement strand
CCCAACTTAAATTTATCAAAGATGTATTCTTTGTGCAAGGATGAATGCACTTTGCAGTCTCGAAAACCAGTTGGCGAGACCTATTATAGGGAAGTTTTAAGTTCATTAAATATATCTTTCAAGAAACTATCTGTAGATACATGCAAAACTTGTGATGGATTCCATGTTTCCATTCGGAATTCAACCAGCGTTGAAGAAAAATCTGAACAGGAGAGACAGCTGAATGGTCACCAAGATGCAGCAAATTTACTGTATGAGAAAAAGAAAAAAGAAGTTGCTTGCCAAACCAAGGGTCGATACACAAACCATCGCATTTGATATACAACAGTGTCTCCCAACACCTTCGTTGTGCTCGAACGTGGCTTTCTTCAAACGGCAGTTATGGACGTACAATTTAACTGTGCACGAAACTAAAGAAGATAGATGTTTTTGCTTCATGTGGCATGAAGCTATTGGAGGACGTGGATCTAATGATATAGCTTCATGTATATACAATTATTTACAAACAGTGAGCTCGGAAGTGAACCATGTGATTTTGTACTCGGATTCGTGTAGTGGTCAAAACAGAAATTCAAACATGTGTGCAATGTTATCCTATGCAGTTAATACTATCGATAATATTTCGGTAATTGATCACAAATTCATGATCCCTGGGCATTCACATTTAGAGTGCGATTCAGATCAAGCGAGGATCGAGCGTGCAACAAAATATGCCGATATTGAGTTACACATTCCACAAGATTGGTTTCAATTTGTGAAATCTGTTCGTGGGAAGAGGAACTTCAAAGTATTTGAAATGAATCAAGAAAATTTCTTTAATTTTTCCGAGCTTTTCTCCAAGGAATTCGTTCGGAGATCCAAAGATAATACCGGGCAAGGGCTTCAGATTCGCTGGATGCAGTACAAGAAGTCGGCTCCATTTGGCATTGCTCTCATCAAGGATTCTGTGGATGAAACTGCTCCTTTCCGAGAAATAGATCTGAGGAGAAACAGAGAGGACGTACTGTGCTGCCGACATTAAGTTTGTTGTATCACGGGCCCCTACATGTATCATTGAAGAAAAAACAAGACCTCCTGAGCGTTCCTCCTCTAGTGGAACCAGTGTATCATCCCTTTACCAGTCCCTTAAGACTGATTCCCATCAAAAGGATGTATTGCCAGAAGTGTGTAGTACAGATGAAGGCGAAGACGAAAGTGCAAGTGTTCCGTGAATTGACATATTGTTAGTAGAGAGAAATGGATTATTCCCATAGGAATAAGAATAGGAATAATTTTACTTTAATATGCAACAATAGTATTGTATCATCATTATTTTAATTATTTCCTGCAAAGTTTGTTTTTGCTTCTTTTATTTTAGAAAGTTGAACTTATATAAAACTCACTCCATGATAAAGCATACCATAATAGATCGCTATACCTTGTTATCAAGGGTGTATTAAGAATTACTTAAAACAGACTAAATATTGAGTAGTGTAAACTTGTTTTATGTAAAAGAAATTAAAAACTGAGCATGTTCTGTAAATTTAGTTTTGACATATCATATACATTAGTAAGACGATTGATCCAAATTATTACAAAATGATTTTGGCATAACATGATATGACACACATCCCTCATTTTTTAAGAAACTTAAAAAATGTATCAAAATATTTAGAGTGGTAATTAAATCTAATAGAATAACCCATACGATACTGGAATATTAAAGCATAACTTTTATTTACTGATTTTATATTACAGTTCAAACTTTTCAAAACGCTCTCCTGTAAAATCGTATTTTGTGACATATCAGCTTATGCCTTGGGACCACAGATATTCTTTACTTGTAGCTTTAGAGTTCAATGTGCATACATTTCTTGTAAATAACGTTCGTTTGAAGGCTTTTAGTGTGCTTTTCTTCATTTTTCTGTCGGTTTTCCCATACTTACGTCTCGCCACTTACTGCGCAGACGTTTTTTCATTAGTTGAAAGAAGGAAACAAATCCACCGAAGTTTTTTTTTAATTTTACAAGAAAAAATACAATACCTGAAAACTGTCTAAGCACTACACAAGGATCAGAAGATCGTTCTGAATATTCAGTAAACATATAGTTTCCTTTCAATAAATAATAAGAATGTTACACACTTTCCGATAACGTTCCACAATACAGATTTTTTTATTTCTTTCCTTCCAACTACCGATTCAGTTATAAGAGTAACATGAATATGAAGTGTATTTTCTGAGTCCATTTTACATATATTTGCAATATTCACACTGCAGCTTATACCACACAGGTAGCTTTTTGAAAGGTAAAGTTCGTTCTGGAGAAAATACAAAGTTCAATCACGCGCATATTATAGTCTTTGAGGCTGCCAACACTGATAAAAGTGAAGGGCATGCAAACTCATGGTCACTTCTTGCTCCCGTTGACCACGATTCTTTCTCTCTTTCTCTCTCTCTTGCATGCTGCTTCTTGATCTGGTTTTTAGATAGCAAAAAGTAATCTTAAAGGAATCTCCCTCTTCCATAAACCTTCACCACAAAACTCAGACATGCTCCACTAACACAGGGTGCTTTTGGGACGACCACCTTAGGTGTGCTCTAAATATATCGGAAGCAGTAAAAATGTATATAAAAAGGATATAAAGCAAGCTTCTGGGAGTCATTTTCTTACTAGCCAGTGTGGTGAATTGTTCTTCAACTAGGGTGCTTAGTTATCAATAATTATTTTGCAGAGATTTTACTTAGTTTTTCATCCTCCTGGATGCAGTGACCTTAGTTTGACGCCAAAAGCTCGGAAATTTTATACTTCACCGAAAGTGGCATCTTAGCCTAGTCTATCAAAGATGCATGCTTTTAAACTGTCTTTTTTTGCAGTGATTGTTTATGTTGTTGCAGAAGATATTATTTCTGAAAACAATTCCAATACTAAAGCTGAGAGAAATGGACGGGAAATACTATCAATATATCCACAATCTTTACAACAGAATAGTAGACAGAACATATTGAGACCAACATCAGCAACGGATATCATGAGGAAAGTTATCGCAAAAAGTTGTACTGAAAGTTATACCTTCACATGCCTGAAGTTGGATGCAATTAGTTTCATAGACAGGCTTTCACAAAATGACTCATACGACTTACTCCACAATGTTGCTCTTGTCAGATCCAATGACTCCGAAATGAAATCAGAAGACACACAAGCATTTCCTTCTGATATTCTTTCTTCTTTGGCGCGTGAAGCAGATAACGGCAATCAACGTCTAAACGAGTTTTTGCTACAAAAAATAGGTACTTTTTTGAGTACGCATGCTATCAAAATACCATTATTGGACACAAATACTGTTGAAACAGCAAAGAAAATGGGGAAGGAAATGTTACAAGGAACAGGTAAGTGATTACCTTTTTTAACGTTATATAGGTATATTTTTGCGTTTTCTCTACATTGTTAGTACGATTAAATTTGTAAACATTTCATTTATAAAAAGAAATGATAGGCACACCTCCAAAGCTTATAAATAGTATATGAAGAGCTCAATTTTGTAAACAGTTGATTGGTAATTACTTCTCAACTTTTGAGGACCAGTGTAGAATCCATACAAAATCATGAACATTAGTTACAAGAAACATCTGTTAAAATTTCACATTTGTGAACTTATACATCTGAGGCTTAAGCTCGCCTGTCCTTAACCTTACTCTTTGTCCAAGGAAAGGGAATACTGTACTGGGCTTATTTTAAGATACCAATCCGAAATTCGCTCCGTATGATTGAGGAGAAACAAAGGGATCCCAAGCCAAGATTGCCGAGCCCAAATTCTGACGACTAGATAATTCTGAATCCCTACGCTTGGTGAAACTTACTTAAAGAAATTGCTATGAGGATGGATAGCAAAGAGTTGTGTTTTAGATGCAATGCTCAATGAAAAACTTCGAATGTTTATCATATAATCTATAACTATGAATTATACCTAGGTAGTTATAACTAACTGCATGATAAGACAAAAGGAGCAATTCAAATTAACTACTGAAGGATTCTTACTAGCAGGAAAAATCAACGACTTTGTAAAGAAGTACAAAAAATAACCCACGGATCAAAAGTGATTGCTATTTATTTACGTATTAAGAATAATACAACAAGCTTATACACAGTCACGGTATGCTGTAAAAGAAAATTACAATTTTGCTCGTATATTAGTGAATTACAGCCTATAACAATTTCATACTATCAATAGAGTAAAAAGCATAATATAAAAACATAAAAAATACACCAATATAGAGACAAGTATAAAATCTACATATAACTAATCCAATTATTAGCAGAATATTAATAGGGTGTTTTAAAGCTATACTGACAAACTTATGGAGGTGATAAGAACAACACGAAATTTTCGCAATGTGCATAGTTTAGACTTAAGAGCATCATATTTCTAACTACACGAACAGTAGAGCTGGTGCGGCATGGTACCGCCAAAGACTAAACCTGCTCTCTTTAAAAATGCATATTTCAAACTTTTGCGATGGGCGTGTATAGGATTCTTCAAAGGAAGTAAGTGATTCCCAGCATATTTTTGAACTAGAGGTAGGTCGAAATGAGCATAAAATAAACGACTTACCGTGTGAATAAAGATGACATACGTCGTCACCGCCATCCAACTGCGCAATAGTATTCAATTTCTTTGTTAACAAATAAACAAACATTTGATGAAATTATGGAATTATTATTTCTGGTTGTTAAACATTTGTAGAAGATCGTTCGGCATATGGAATCTACTTGAGATATCGACTTGGTACAAACGAATTATTGTTTCCTGGTGGAAAGTCGTCCCATTCATGCTTATTTCGACCCATCTTTACTTCAGACAATTTTGGGGAATCCCTTCATTTCTTTGGGCAATCCCTTGCGCGCCCATTGCGCAATTTTGAAATCTGCATTTTTGGATAGTGCAGATCTAAAGTCTTTGGCGGCACCATCCCGCATCAGCTCTACTGTTCGTAGTGTTAGAAATATGATGCTCTAAAGTTCATTTCCCCACGCTTTCTGCAGACTGTAGCTCCGTAACTATACACATTTCAAAAATGTGTCACAGAAACGTTTGTCTTGTTTCGAGGTGAGTAATCATCTCAATAAGTTTGCCGGTGTAGTTTTAAAATACCGTGAAAAATAAAGTTTTGGCAATGGGATCATGTTTTCCAGTTTTTTAGGGTAACTTTAGAACCTTCATTCTTCTTAAAATGACACTCGTAACGCAGTTTGACACAGAATTCTAGAATTACTCTATAATATAAAATAAAATTTTACAATTCTGGAACAGCTGTCCGCTTGCATTTTTCATTCAGTACAATTGAAGTTTATAATATGCAATATTTGTAATTTAATCAATCCACGTTTCACCAATATTATGGTAACTGAAAATTAGATACTTATATTAGAGCAGAAAGCAATATCAACTTGATTGAAAATCAGAAAAT
Source organism: Lepisma saccharinum (assembly GCA_022664845.1). Classification (NCBI taxonomy): domain Eukaryota; kingdom Metazoa; phylum Arthropoda; class Insecta; order Zygentoma; family Lepismatidae; genus Lepisma; species Lepisma saccharinum. Next base: position 52,231 of record JAGDQP010009834.1, on the reverse strand, counting down.
CTTACTAATTTTAAACCATTTTTGGTATCGTTGTAGAGAAGGTGGTATGATGGGACCCTATTTCGTTTTTTAGTGTAACTCTCACAAAAATAGCACTTGCAACGTAAAAATTTGACAAGACATGCATTGATATGTTTTTACTATTGCACTGCATTTTGAAAGTTAAATAGAATGGTCATTATAATAAAAATTAGTTTACAAAAAGTTAACACACTAAGAAAATGAAGGGTGTAGATAATATCCTAGTGTAATTCGGTACCTACGGCCTCTTATGGTCAGAAATTTAACTAAAAATGAACCTTGACTATTATGTTTTTTTTTTTATTTCGCAACACATGTATCGAAATTTTAACTTAAGAAACAATATAAACTCCCATGATTACAAATGAATAACCTAAGAAAGAAGTTACCTGTTAATTTATTTTCACAAACAAACTTGCAATGTGCAGTAAAGCTTCGATTAGTCAGATTTTGACAGGATCTATTTACAAAAATCACATACCTATTTGCATATGACTGTTTCACTACCTGCGCATTTATTATGTGCACACATTACACACATCAAACATTTCACCCATTGTATCTTCAGAAAAAAGGTCCATCACAAAATAAACACACTGACTCGCCTTCATCAGCTTTTTCAACCCCGGAAGAAAGTTCTAAATCAGATTCTTCAGAATCAAACAGTCACTTACGCTATAAACGGATTTCTTCACAGAAAGTACAAGTTTTCGCCTACACGACAGTTTAGGTTTCTTTTTAGTTATTCATGTTTGTGATAGACCACCTTTAAGAAGCGAGATCACATTATCAGCAAGAGGGAGAGCTTATATTTCAACCCTAACCATATTAAAAATCAACAGTTTTCAACCTTACCGCCTATATCATAAAACAGGAAAACAAAAATATTCTTTACAGATTTATCTAGACAAGTTCCTAGTCGTAACTATTGCATCATCATTACCATCATCATATCCAGCCGTTTTCTATCCACTGCTGGATGATACCCTCCCTCTTTCCTTTTCACATACGTCGGTCTGCTCCTATCCTCATCCATGTAACTCCTGAAAAACACTTAACTTCATCTATCCAACTTGCGTTTGGACGTCATCTTGGTCGTTTCTTTTCTCTAGGAATCCAATATAGTACATTTATCGCCCATCTTCCATCTGTTCGTCTAGCTATGTGACCGGCCCATCTCCACTTCATCTTTCGCTGTCTTGATTATATCTTCGACCATTGTTTGTACTTGAATTCATTCGTCTTCCTGTCCCTCCTAGTTATTCACAGCATGCATCTCTCCATTGCTCTTTGTGTTACTCTTAACCTTTGAGTCGCTTGTGTATTCAGTGTCCAAGTTTCACAGCCATGCATAATTACAGGCAAGACACATGATTATAAACTTCACGCTTAAGACAGATTGGTAGTTTGCTTTTGAAAATAAAGTTTAGTCTTCCAAACGAGCTCCACGTCATTTTACATCTCCGCTAATCTTTATTTCCTTCTTTTCAACATGTTGATTGTACATTACTTTTATTTTACAGTATACTTAAATTCATTTTAATGCTTATTTTAGAACTCCGAACTCTCATTACACAGCTCTTTCATTCTAGTTTGTAGTTCTTCTACACTTGAAGTAAACATCACCGAATCGTAGGTGATTTAGATATTCGCCATTGACCTTTATTCCAACTTCATCCTAGTTTAAATTTTGAAACACTCTCTCCAGGACAGCTGAAAACAGTTTTGGAGAAATTGGTTCTCCTTGCCTTACCCCTTTTCCAGTTGAAAACAGTTTTGGAGAAATTGAATATCCTTGCCTTACCCTTTTTCAAACTTTACATTTTTCACTTTTTTGATGTTGTAAAATGACAAATGTAGCAATCGAGTAAATGTTTCGCAGTAACTTGATGTATGCTCTTCCGATGCCAAGTGATTTAAGTACTGCTGCCAAGGAGACCGAATCGAAAACTTTTTAAAAGTCAACGATTGCATATATAAAACTATATTGCGTAGTCATACTCAAAACATTAGTCGGGGAGCCATGGGGACCCCACGTACACCCCTCCCGCCATGATCCATCGGGACCAATTTTTCTTATTCCTTATGTTCTAATTAAAACTTATAGAGATGTTTCAAAATAATAATAATAATAAAATTGGTTTAGACTGTAATGGCGTCCATTTTTGGTCGAAAATTAATCAAAGTCTTTTTTGTTTGTTTGTTTGCAATATATTTCAATGAGGCCCCAATACGCACCCTCACTCAAGATCGTTCGGGACTATTTTTTTTAATTTCTTATGGTTCAAATGAAATTTTAAGCGATGTTCCTTTAAAAAAATAATACTGGTTTCAGACCATATTGTCCGCCACTTTTGGTCGAAAATTGGTCAAAAGGCTGTTTTTCATAATTATTGTCTATTGGTCCAAAGGCTATTTTGCACAATCATTTTCTATGAGAACACACGTACATCCCCTGATACATCGTTTCCAATTTAATATTATTGTGTAAATAAAATTTATAGCTATGTTCCCAAAAGATAAAATAGGTTTTAGACCATAATCGCAGCCATTTTCGTCGAAAAACTGGTGGTCAAAAGGCTAATTTTCAAAACTATTTTCAATTAGCGCTCACTTATACTCCCTGATCCTTCGAGACCAATTTTATATTATTCCTTATGGTATAAATAAATTTTATAGTGATGATTAAAAAATTAAATTGACTTTACACCAAAATGGCTGTCATTTCTGGTCGAAAATTTGTTAAAGACTTTTTTTTATGATTTTTTTAAGCATTTGAGTTGAAAGAAAATATTTAAAATGCACTTGAACTTCAAAACTGGCGCTGTGTTTTCGTCTTCGCCTAAAAAAATTCTAGTTATACGATAAACGGCCCCCAAAATTGGGAGCCTGAACTGAAAAATTAAGATCTATAAAGTAGGCTGTGTGGGGTATCAAATGAAAGGATTTTTCCGACAAAATATACATTTTTATTATATTCTTCAGGAAAATTGAGAATTAGAATTTTATAGCAAAGTTTTTACAAAAATGGAAAAGCCTATAACCAAAATGGCATTCATTTTCGATCGAAAATGGGCCAAATACTTTTTCTAGGTGTGTCAAAGAGAAAATGTTCTTTGAAGGAAAATAATAAACTAACACTTTAAAACCGGCACTGCGTTGCTTGTTTGTGGCCCAAAGAAGTGGTAATTAGGTGATAACGGATCCCAAAAATTGGAAATCCCTAGACCTGGAGAAATGGTGGATGGATTTCCGACAGTTTATGAATAGGCCTATGAATTACTTTATTAAGAAAAAAAGATTTTAAGAATTCCAAATTTATAGCAAAAATGAAACTCGTTAGAAAGAAAAATGGTTGCCATTTTTTTTTATTATTATTATTTTAGCAGTTTCATTTTAGTACACATTTGGAATCCCCTAAATCCTATTCTGAAATTGTAAATCATACACGTATTTAGTCCAAAGAGTCCTTTGACTATTTATTTGCGTTAATATGCCCTCTAGGTTACCAATTTTTGAGTAGGGATATGGTATAATTACCATTTCTTTAGTCCAAAGCAAGTAACAGAGTGCCCGTTTTCAATCTGGTTTTTAGTTTTTTGGCTCAACGTGAAGGTTTCCTTTGTTTTTTAAAAAAGTCTTTGACCAATTTTTAGCCTAAATGGCCGCCATGATGGTCTAAAACAAGTTTTATTTTTGGGAGAACATCGCTACAAATTTCATTTGGACAATAAGAAATAAGAAAATATTGGTTCCGAACGATCAGGTGGTTAGGTGCGTATTGGGAGCTCATTGAAATATATTGCAAAAAATAACATTTTGACCAATTTTCCACCTAAAATAACAGTTATTAAGGTCTAAAACCATTTTTTTTTTTTGTGGGGACATCGTTATAAATTTTATTTTAACACTAATGAAAAGAAAAAAAAATTGGTTCCGATGGATCAGGGGGTAGGTGCACATGGGTCCCCCTGGCTTCCTTACCACTTACGTTAGAAAGTTTACACAACGACTAAAACAAAAGTTCATGCAACTAACGGCTATAATCACTGACTGACACCAGCCAGCCATAACATGAAGGGAAAGACAAATAGATTTGAAAAGTACAGAGGCTCGAGTTACCTGAAGGGGCTCAAGATATCACCTTTTCCTCTAACAGTAAGTTATATCAATTAGTGTACTTTGATAGTATGATATTTACTTAAGATATTGGCGTTGCTTCACATCAGTGTCATAGTTAAAACTTACAACAGGAGGATAAAATAATCTGGAAACGGAAGTGACTATTCCGGGACAACTGTTACAGAACAAGGGACAAATAAACAATGTAAAGTTGCAGCAATAATATGCACCTTTTTTTTCTGTTATAAGTTTCAAAATCTGATATTTCTATACATTTACAGTGTAGATAAGGGAAACGTACGCTGTAATTCGAAACTATGAAAGAAAAGAAAGAGTGATTTATTTCAAAATAAATTTCTAATTACATTCTTGTAACTTAGAGTTGTAAAGTTTGATCGTATAATTGACATCAACCAACAATCAAAAATGCTGAGATGGTAAATAATAGCATCCACACTTTTAATAAAGTCTTGTGTGTCTTGTTTTCGGGGAAGGGACAGAAATGACAAACTAATCATTTTCCAATTACAAAAAGACAAAGGTTGTTTTTTTTAACTAAAACGACTAAACGTAATTTGACTTAGGTAGCAACTTGCAACGCGAGAAGGGGAGACAGCAATTACACTTTAGTTTTAAAAGATCATTAAAATATTCGAACTCTTAGCAAATTGCAAATTAAGTCCTACGATGGATGTTTATGTGACAAGTTCTGAAAAACAGTAAAAATCGTAGACAGTCTGGAATGATCGATTCCGCTACCCAGGTTTATGGAAACATCAGATGGGGCAAGTAACCCCATATTATAACACGATTCACCATGCAAACATAAAATTTGATCTTATAAATACTGAAAGAAAACGATACGAAGTGTATTAAAGACGTTAAATCGTTACTTGGACACGGGTCAGCAATCACATTTCTTACACATTTTATAGTTTCAAATGAATATGTTTCTATTATTTAGAGTTCGGTTTCAATAACAAGGTAGAATGTGAAAGGCATGAAAAGGTAGAGAACATACTATACAGAGGCAACACAGGAAGTAAGGACTAAAAACTTACATCACTCAGAGAATCACTCAGATTTGAGAAAATATTACATTAATAATTAAAATATAATCAAGTGAACAATAATCTCATTTTAGGTTACAATGCGACCATCGTTTTTTTTTAATTCAATGTTTATGAACGCTCCCTGTAGTAATTTTTTTGGGATTCTGAATAATTTTATTACATCATTCTGTAAATTTCTCTAACTTTGATTAAATATGCCGACCTCATTTTTAATCTACAGAACGTATTGTACGAGAAGTATGGGAAAGTCTCATAAATTGTACTACTTTCAGCATTAGTTAATTTATACAGAATCTATAGCAAAATGAAAGGTAAGAACTTTATATTCTAGCTTGGTTCTTTGCGCATATATGTACCCATTTTCAAAAATCCAGGTGTTATGGTTTAGAAGATGTGATGCAAAAAGTGCGAAGATGCGAAATGTCACAATACAATTTAGAAGATCATCTTAATTGTATTATACATTGGGCCGGTATTAAAATGGAAGTTTGGAAGGAGTAATATAAAATGAAAAACATGAGACGATAGTGTCTATGTATTCCGATTTATGTCATAGTTTGTAATAAATATGGGAATTTTGGCAATTTTAGCCCCGCTTGCAGAAACAAAACTAAAAATTATTTCACGCAATACTTTCTTTGAAGCACCAGTCACTTCTACCGGGTTATCCCATAAGTAAGGACGCATGTGCGATGATCACTGGAATGACACCATCTGGCGTGCGAATAGTGAAATAGACGGCGCGTACCATAGCTGAGTCATATAGGGCACTTGATTCTGCAGCAGTGTATACAAGGAGAACTGTCTACTCTACGTTTTAGAAGTGTGGCTTGTGTTTGATCATGGCAATGTCAGAGGACCACATACAGAAGAATGTCATGCTCTATGAATTTCACCAGGGGCATCCAGCCAGCGCAGCGGCAAGAACATGAATGCCATATATGGTCATGGTGCTGTGGATGTGCGAAAGTGCCAGAGGTTCTAGAGGTTTCGGTCTGGGGACATTAGCCTCACCGATACGCCACGAGAAGGGAGAATTATGTAGCTGAACAACGATGCTCTACGAGCAACTAAGGAGGAAAATCTAATGAAAGCAAACTTCGTGTCACCCATTCAACCGTTCATCGTCATCTGCAGGACCTTGGGTACGTGTCGAAACGCGGAAAATGGGTACCCCATGCGTTAACAGAAGGAGCAGCGAGTTGACATCTGATGTTCCCTGCTCACCCGTCACAGACGTGAACCATTTCTGGACAGAATGGTGACAGAATGAAAAGTTGATCCTCTATCATAACATTACAAGAAAACGCCAGTGGGTACTTAAAGGGGAGACGGCAGGAACTGTGCCAAAACAGGCTCCTGCAAATTGTGTTGAGTGTTTGGTGGGATAAGTATGGGATCAGCCATGTTGAGCTCTTGCTACATAACCACACAATTAATGCAGATGTCTACTGTCAGCAGCTTGAATGCCTACGGACTGCATTGTTGGAGAAACATCCTGCTCTGTTTAATCGCAAGGATGTGCTCATCCACGGTGATAACGCGCGCCCACATAAGGCAACATGTACCTTTGCTAAGATCGAGGAATGTGGCTAAGAGAAACTCCCCCATCCGGCGTTTTCACCAGATCTTGCACCAGCTGACTACTTTCTTTTCCGCAGCCTGAAAAACCACCTGTCCGGAAAACACTCTGCAAATTGAGGATGATGACGTGTGACGAACATTGACCCAGTTCTTTGCCTTCAAACGGTGACTTCTTTCAGCGGGGATTCAACAACTGGTTGACATGTGGCAGAGTGATGTGGAGTCTGATGGAGATTATCTTCCTGACCAATGGTAATGTTCCAGGTAAGTTATCGTTCTTTTCCTTAAAAGAGCGACATTACTTATGGAATAAGCTGATACACTCGCCAAGTAAAATATTTTCTTCTTTGCATTTACCTTCATGCATTTGGCATGAAATACGACGCAACACTTCAGACACTGTATCATATCTTAATCTTCGTTTCTTCCCATATAATGCAATACCAGCTAGTTGAATTGAATTAATTTTTATTTAAGACTTTGACTCAGGGTTAGGTAACTTTGGCTCAGACTCAGGGTAAGGCAACTTTATCTCAGGCTGAATGGATGAAGATGGGAGAATTGGTGGAATGAAGAAAGTAGGAATAAACGTGAGAACCCTGAGGAAACCCTCTCAGGATGTTTCTCCACTCCAAACCTAGATGGAAGGAGCCGGGTTCCAATCAGAGAACCCACGCACCAGAGGTGAGCGCTCAACCACCGAGACACCGCGGCACCAGCTAGTTGAGTTGCCACTGGCGGCTCTTGCTGATTTCTTTCCATTACCTTCTTCGAGTTTCTTGTTGTTGAACTGAATGTCTTTTTAGCTGGTACGGTTTAGAAGACATTTCCAATTTTGAATTTAACATTGCTTTGTGTCCCAAAGATGAGAAATAATTAACTTTATACTGTTGATACTATTATGATATGAGATAAGGAATTCAAAAGTGCTACAAATGTGAGTGAGAGGAGGTTTAGTTGTTCATTGAAATTATTACTTATTATATGAAATTTAACAAAACCACTCCTCGGGAACTGTGTGGCTTACACTGATTGTGTGTAGCTCTCTGGTTGGTAGCGCCACTGAGAAAACTGTTTATCAAATACGCAAGGGATGCAATTTGTGAAACTTTTCCCTATGTTCTCAAAATAAGTGACTTCTTTGGAATCTCAGTTCGGGTTTCTATACAACGGAAAAGGCCTTTGTTATCCATTCAAATTGTATTATGGGGTACCCGAATTTGGATATCAGAAAGTAGGTCTTAATCACAGCAGATTTATACCTATGTCGTTGTGAATTTTTTTAAAAAAATTAGTGTGTCAACTCTCCTGTTCTTCAGATTAAAGAGTAAAAAATTCTCAATTAACTCTACATAACATCCAAATTTAGAATAAAATACGGTTGTTTACTTCGTTAGGAGCCTAAGATATTCAGATTTAATGTTTTCTATTTGATCCGGGCTGGAGTAACTAGTCTCCTACCAGGCGCGTCCCTTGGTGGCGGCGTGGCGAATAGGAGAATAGATCGGATATCGTGGGTAGAAGGCTAGCAGAAGATAACCTCGAACAAAAATATTATGCAGCTTTCCCATTACCATCCTGAGGTTGAAGATGAATGAAATTAACAAGTCTCAGAGATGGGCAGAGGACGACATCTTGAATGTTTGCATTTACTGCGAGATCGCGGGGCTGAAAAGTCTACACCCGTAAATCATGTCAAGAAATGGGAACATATGGTTCATGGATTATCGTGGGGTAAAGTATTCTGGAGTTAAACTAGTCCCTTATTCGGATCTCCGGGTGGGGACTGTTTCAGGGGGCTCCAAGAACAGGATTAAGAAAAATCTTAGAATAGAGACGTGGAACGTACGAGCGTTTTACCAAACGGGGACTTTTTAAGTGGCGGAACGCGAGACCGAGAAGTACAAACTGTACATATTAGCGATACAAGAAATCCGGTGGGAGGATGAAGATAGTATCAGACAAAGCAAATACACTTTCTACTACGGGGGAACTCAGTAACACAATTTCGGGACAGGATTTCTCATTAAGAACAGCATCCTTCGGGCGGTTCAGAATATACAGTTCGTAAACGAAAGACTGCCCTACGTTATGGTACATACTCGATGATAGTAGTTAAAGAGCCTCAAAAAGGAAATCTTTACAAGTTATGTTACCTGCAACAATTTTCCCCCTTTTGGGGCTCTTTAACTACAGTCCTATTGGAACGATAGCATTTATTTTTACCATGATTAAATATTTCAGTGATTTTTAGTGTGTTATAAAGACAACGAGAAAGAGCCCGAGCTGTTGTTCTCCCAACTCAAGTGCATTGCATCATTTTTAGGTGGTGAAAGAACAAAGCATTCTATTCAGAACGAGAATTTCCCTTTGTGGCAGTGAGAAAACCTAATCGTTTTTATTGGATCTGAAACAAAAAGGACTTAAAAAGGGGCTGAGAGGTGATATTTAGGTTAACTATACCAGGTAAAGACTAGACAGCTACGCATATACATATACACCCATATCCACACACATGTATTTCTAGTCCCCACTCACATCTCAGATAATATTTTAGCACCCCCAGCAATGAAGTCATCATGCAACCGTGCGAGTGCAGGACCTAAAACAAAGAGGAATTGTCACCTCTGTCTGATGTAATGTTCGGTCACCCGATCAAAAGAGGAACAATCAGGAGTCGTAGAGATTTCCAGAGGAATTAATTAACCAATAGGGTGATATCCCGGGAAAGGACTTCACACATCGCTTTTGGAGGTGTGATGTGTAGAAATCACTCGGCGTGTAACTGTTGAAGAGGATACATACATTACTTTGTGTGTCTGACGGTACAACTTTTACGATGTAGTTTGTTTGAAATCGTGACTGATTATCAAGTACATGTGGTAATTCACTTTGTAGTCTTACTGCAAAATGTCTCTGATATGCCTTAATAAATAAACACATGACTTCGTCACACTTAGTGGTGCTTCTCACAAAATCAATTTTATAGTTTGATTCTGCAAGGCAGTGGCAAACTCCAACAGCTTCATCTTGTTTAAAACATTAATTATGTAGTAACTCAGAATTACTTCGCGTCTATCATGTCCACGGCACAGTTTTTAACTGTTATAAATAAAGCTGTTTAAGGCTTTATTTCAAGGAACAATCTCCACATTCGTCCAGTCAAAAGTGCATTTTAATAGTGTGGTCTTGAAAGATGAAGAAATGTGTGAATTAATCCGACATTTCAGGATCTGTTTTATTCTCTATGTCTTTTGAGTGTGTTAGTACATTCATCAGTTTCATCATCACCATCATTTCCTCGACAACTGTCAACTTCTGGGGGAAGCCGACCCAGTTGGAATGTAGCAGCATTTCAAGGAAATCTTATTCATCTATCGTTGTCGCGTCAACCGCGTCTACCGTGATTCGATATCGAGTCGGCATCGATTTTGATATGAGATAGCAGCTGCACTCAGGTAAAAAGTTGATGTACTAAATCCTATTCAACTTCTTTTGTAAATTTCAAAACAACTTTATTAAAAATCTATTAAACTAATTTTAACATATTATTTTGGGCACATTGTAAAATTATTATCTCAAATGTCGATATTTTTCTTTTGTAGTAATTATAATAATTCCTATTGAAATATCATATATTAATTGTGTTGTTGGATTCATTCTTTTCTGTAACAATAAAATAAAATAAGTTGTTTTTCTTGCTTTTGATCGCTAAAATTACCAATATTAGCTATAAGTTCCTGGCATGCTCTAACATTCTAATTTTTTAGAGGCGTAGAGATCTTCGAAACGTGACAAGTGCAGAAGGCAAGCGTTTACAAGGACCTTTAACAAGTTATTTCGATTGCGTCCGAACCTGGATTTCGACACTTTGGACCCAGGCAGTTCATTGGAAAATCTCTTGAAGATTGAACTGTCGAAGGTATATTTCGATCTGTTGGTTCTGGTGTCACTGCGATTCGTCGACGTGTCCCCGGACCTGACCGTGCTCGAACAATGCATATTTTTGGTTTGCTTTTACAAGGGATTAACTGCATTGTCTCGCTGCGCAGTTCTCTGCAAGATAGTATCCGTTGTACTATATGCAGAAAGAAAAAGATTCCAAAGGAATGAAAAACCTCTACAATAGTTCCAATTTACGAAAAAAGGCGATAAATCTGACTAATAATGAAGTAAGATTCTGTTAACACGCATAAGAATATACGTGGATGAAATAATTGGAGATCACCAATGTGGATTTAGAAGAAATAGATCCACGTTGGACCAGATTTTCTCGTTGAGACAAATCTTGGAAAAGGATTTGGAATGCAATGGGTTTGTTCATAAACTATTCATTGGTTTTAAGAAAGCATATGATTCTATCGAAAGGGAAAAGTTATGCAATATCATGATACGATTTGAAATTCCGAAAAATAAAACCTTGTTCAACTAATGAAGATGTGTCTCAGGAACCCCATAAGCAAAATACAGATAGATGTCAGATAGTTTCCAGATTCGCAACGGATTTAAACAAGGTGATGTCTTGTCACCACTACTGTTAAACTTGGTTAGAATATGCGATTTAAAAAATTAAAGGGGACAAAAAGGGAACAACATTGAACGGATTGAATCAACTGTTCGTATAAGCGGATGATTTCAATTTAATAGAGGAAGATAAAGATGTACTACAAAGCAACACCGATGTGTTAGTAAAGAAGTGTGTGATGAAATAGGTCTACTGGTAAACATAGATATAACAAAATACATGACAACAAGCTGAAACACAGGAATGAAGATAATAAAAGCATAAAAATTTGGGATGAGATCATAGAGAACGTAAATAAATTTAAATACTTGAGAGCAATATAACAAACAAAAACAAGGTCTCGCAAAGAATAAAAAATTCTTAGTATCGCGCAACGCATGTTCCTATTCAGTCCAGAAACTCCTAACACATCGGGATTAATATCAAAGAAGTTGAAATTGAAAATATACAGAAAGATTATTCTGCCGATAATACTTTACGGTTGCGAAAATTGGAGTACGCCCCTAGCAGATGAACATAAATTAGATGTATTTGAAAAATAAGGAGTTGGGAAAGATATACGGGTCGAAACGGGAAGAGATCACTAGAAAATGGAGGAGACTGCATACACTGTTAATTTTTTTTGGCCAGTTGCCTGAAAAAATTGAGGCAACTGATTTCAATGGAATGTGACTAACTAAAATCAGAAACTCTTCAGTTTCCAAAAAGATTTAAGCAAAAGAATTCTAAGAGATTTTCTCTTCTATTAAGCAGGTTCAGAATCTGAATCTCAATAATAGTCACAATGTGAACCTGCATAATATTAGAGAAAATTTAAGTATTCTTTTCTTGAATATTTTTTATACTGAAGGGTTTCTGATTGTTGTTAGTCACGTTCCATTCAACCCAATCGCCTGTCCTTTTCTAGACAAGTGTCCGAAAATTTTTAACAGTGCGATGAAGAACTCCACGGACTGTATACAATTCACCTGATATTGTAAGAATAATGAAATCCCGGTGACTAAGATGGGCAGGCAGTGTAGCTCGGATGGGGGAAAACGGAGAACCATGCTTGGAAAACCAGAAAGAAAGAGACCACTGGGAAGACCGAGACGTCGTTGGGAGGACAGTATGAAAAGGTATCTTCGAGAAATAGATGTTCGTGATGAAAACTGGCTTGATGTTGCCCACGATAGAATCCAATGGCGAATGTTTGTTACTGCGGCGATGAACTTGTGAGTTCCGTAAGCCATAGAGTTAGTTAGCTTTCTGTTTGTTGACAATTAATTTTGAGTGGCGAAATTGCAGACGACGCGTGCGTATTCAAGTTTCGATGGAACCAACAAATAATATAACTTTTGGTATTTACTAGTCATTCTTAATGTTCTATAATATAAATCAATCCTAGGATAATGAAAGATTCAGTTCTTATATTTTTTACATGGCATTAAACGTTGGTTTAGAGTAAAACATATCCCCAAGATCTTTTACTATTTCCGCTCTTGAAAAAAAGTCTTATTAATTGAGTAAGGAAACTGAGTAAACATTTGTTGCCTGGTAAATACAATCGCAGTATATTTTTTATATTCCTTTCTAGTTTATTTCTGTGACACCATGCCATTTAAAGTCATTGATAATAATCTTTAATTAATTCAATTTTAGAAAATAATTTCAGATCATCCACATTCAATATTTCTCTAGAGACTATAATAGTCAGGTAGATCCCTTATTACTTACATACTTATTTACTCTATGACTTACGGAACTCTCAAGTTCATCGCTTCAGTAACAAACGTTCGCTGTAGGATCAAGCATGTTTTCATCACGAACGCCTACTTCTCGAAGATACCTTCTAATATTGTCCTCGCAACGACGTCTCGGTCTTCCCAACCGTCCTTTTCTCTCTTGCTTACCAATCACACGATCGAATATAGGCCCTATCTTCGTTCCTCCCTCCCCCCATCCGAGCTGCAGGACCTATCTACCTTAATCGTCGCTTTTTCATTATTCTTACAACATCGGGTGAGTCGTACAGTCCGTGGAGTTCTTCATTATGCAGTTTCCTCCATTCCCCGATTATCTTGTCCCGTTTTGGTCCGTATATATTTATCAAAACCTTATTTTCGAACATTCGTCATTTATGCTCATCTGCTGGGATCGTACTCCAACTTTCGCAAACATTACTGTCAGAATAACAATTCTGTATATTTTCAATTTCATCTTCCTTGATATTAGTCACGAGGTTAGAAGTTCCTGAATTGAATAGAAAAATCCGTTGACTGATGCTAAGCTACTTTTTATTTCTTCCGTGACCTCGTTTATGTTTGTTATTTATGTTCCCATGTATTTAAATTTGTTTATTTTCTCTATCTTCTTATTCTTAATTGTTAAGCATCTATTCCTTTCATTCTCCGTGTTTCAGCTTGTTTTTATGTATTTTATTTTCTCTGTTTTACGTGTAGCCGTAGGCCTACCTCATCCCACACTTCTACTAAGACCAATGTGTTACTTTGTGGTGCATCTATATCGTCCTTTATTAAATCTACACCATCCGCTTATACGAACAGTTGATTCAAGCCTGTCAATGTTAGTCCCTTTTACTCCTTTTTTGTTTTTATAATCGTATATTCTAACCCAAAGTTTAAACAGTAGTAGTATAAGCCATCACCTTGTTTCAAATCTCGAAACTATCTGACATATCCGTACTCTGCTTATGGCGTCGCTGCGACCCATACTCACTAGTTTCAAGATATTTTTTCGAAATTCCAAAACGTACCAGGCTAATGTATAACATTTCCCTTTTGATAAAATCATATGCTTTCTTAAAATCAATGAATAGCTGCTTAACCGTCTCTTCCCTAAAATTTGTCTCATGGTGAAGATCTGGTCTGATGTGGACCAATTTCTTCTAAAGCCACATTGGTGATCTCCCAATTATTTCATCTACGTAGTGATTATACGTATGCCTGATAGTAGTATAATTATATTACTCAATACTTTGTAACATGTTGGGTGTAACGAGATTCCGTGCTAATTATTAGAGTCCAAATTCAAGCATTATTAATAAGGGCATTACTTCCGAAGTTGGTCGTCCGTCTGGTTTTCGACTAAAAGCCTGATGAAAGCTACGAAAATTTAAAAAATCATCAATTTTTACGTCCAGTTCACTGGTTTTCTGTTTCGTTCGGTTACCGCGCAGGATGGGGATGTTCACATTTATTATTAATTGCTTTCTTGCATTTTTCGTACATCATCTTAAATCAGTGATCATGGGAACGTGGAGGTTAGGTAAGGTTTGGTGCGGTCATGTGTATTATCAAAATATATTTTCATATATTCATATCTATTATTAATAATTGCTTTCTTGCATTTTCGTAGATCTCTTAAATTACTAACCATGGGAACGTGGATGTTAGGTAAAGCGAGGTGCGGTCATGTATCTTTACATTTTTTGTTCTCATATACGTCACAGTTCTTTTCGTCGGAACAAAGCTTACCACACTTTCTGCAATTTGTTGTTAGATTTATTAATCCATGGCTTTCACACAGTTTCAAAGATTTTCCTCAGTATCACCGTATTGTTTCACAAGCTGTAATACTGTTAACTCGCATCCAGGGTAACGTTCCTGTACATCTGTAGCAATGTTCACAATATAAATGCTCGTAACTTTCCCACAATCCAATCATGCGGTAAAATTCCGTCAAGTAGTTCCCTCCGCTTCCCAAATAGTTCCATGTTTATCACCCATTATACAATAAAATAAACTCAAATTTCGTTCTTTTTATATATTATTAACCACACAAACGAGCAAATTATCCATTTCTTTCCTCTAAATTTTCTAAATTTTACTAGAAACGGACGACAAACTTTGGAAGTTAACCCTTAATAAGCGTACAGTATAGCTTATAATACAGTAATATTATACTTCTTTGCAGTTATGGTGCTGGCAATTTTAGGTTCTAAAAGCTTTCTTATATGAGCAGAATTCAGCCAACAAACGTTGTAGGCCGGTAGGGAAGGCAACGATTTGCCAACAAGTCGACCCGTGTTCAAATTTCCCTCTATATCATCGTATTCTTTATATTGGTGCTGATGAAATTCGTTTATAGAGAGCGAATGGGACCTTTGACGAGTGCAGACAGCAGTGGAGGCAGGATGAAGCTGGCCCATGGAAGCCGCGGTAGCAGTAGGCCGGGGTGGCATGCATACTCCCCGATTTTGTATGTGGGAAGCCCCGGTAACAGCGAAGCGAGGACCTCGTGCCAGTTGTAGTCATGCCAGGTTGAATGGGGCAGGTTGCTGGAAGCTGAGGAAACCGTGGGCGGAGTGGAGCATCGTGATTGTACCCGTGCACTTGCAGCACAGCCAGATGGGACCTCGGTGTGAAGCTTGCGGAACTTCAACCAAGCAGCGAAGTGGCTGATCGCGGCCGTTGGAGGGAAGCCTTGCGCAGCGATGTACCTGATGCTGAAAGCAACCACGTCATATGGCTGGGTGAAGCAGTCAAAGCGGGCCAGTGGACACCGCGGTAGCAGCAGTACGGGGTGGCATGCATACTCCCCGATTTTGTATGTGGGAAGCCCCGGCGACAGCGAAGCGACGCACCCCGTGCCTGTGGCGGCTGTGGAACATTTTCACACTGTTTCTGCATTTCGTCCCCCCCCCATTGCTCTTCCTTTACTCTTCTAGACCGTAGTTAGTTCTTTTCCAACTAACAAACTCAACCTCAGATTACATACCTACCAACCAATATGGTCACATCATTCCAGTAGATTTTAGTCGTAGCGGGTTTTTTCCCGGCATCACCGGTTTTTTTCCCTCTATCAAAGCTCTTTTGCCCCTTTTCTATTGTCTTTTTTCACCTTCTTTCACTATTCCCGATTTAGTGGTAAATGTCTTATGATAGAAACCTCTAGAAAACCTCAGATCCTTGCTTTTTAGTATCCTTACTAATTGCATGCGGAGACCTCGGTAGAAGTTGGAGAGAGGTCACTCAGCAGGGCGGGTCTTTCGGGGGCCCTGCTTATCCACCCCTTTTCTGTTCTGTTCTGTTTCGTTTATAATGCGAAAAAATTACCATTGAACCGAGAACAAATTGGAACAAAAACGTCTCCTATGTTATACGAACAATAATACCCCAGAGTGCAACATACTCAAAATCCTTCAAGTTCCAATAACAGGAACACATTTATTTCTGTTATTTTCAAAATTGCGGCTCTGAAGCAGTCTTTTTAGTACAGTCAATCTGAACATTGTACCTTGCAAAAAGTCGGGTAGTTATGATTGCTCGATATGTTTTGTATGTTCGAGCTTTTATGAAAATTCAAGTTTTTGACCTTGGCGTACGGCAACGCGCGCCACCATATTGAAAACACGTTGAGAATTTCACATGTTTGTTTTGTCACGTGATATCTCTTAAACGTTAGGTTTTGCTGTAAAAATTATAATTTCAAATATTAAAGAAGAGTAAATTTGCTACAATTGGAGCGCATAATAGCTTTTCTCAGTCTAATAGTTTCCAGTATCCAGCTCTTCAAAATTCAGATTGCTTTCGAGTATTCGTTACAAACGCGCGTCAATAAGTTTTGATCACATTTATCTCCTCACCGGTGAGTTTTATGATAAAAATAGTCATTTCTTAATATTAAAGAACCTTAAATTTTCTTCAGTTTGAACGCAGAATGGATAACATCAGTCGAATAGTTTCAAAGATACAGCTCTTTAACGTTTAGCCAGCTTTAAAAAAAACACAAATAAGAAGTGCCATAAAAGTTATTAGTACTTCGTAAAAAAAAAAAGGTATAATAATAATGAATAAAAAACATAGAAACAGAAATATGTACAATTTTAGTCGCTTACAATCTCTTTAACTGTCACGCTCACTATAACATCCTCAAGCTATTGTTTCTGAAATATAATTTGCTGCCTTCCCATCTAAACGCTCAGTCACTAATGGAGTATCCCGTCTTCTGTGTCACTATGGATAAGGACTTCAGGCACATCTGTGCACGACGGTCCGACGCAAAAGTTGTATATCGATGAGCAGTTGAGCGTTGCTTTTCTGAGCCCAGACGAACTGCTGTATACTTTTCGGTAGCTACTTTAATCAAATTCAAGAAGATATTAAGGATCTGAGTCTTTTTCTCTTTTCTAAGCAGACCATTCGTTCTAAGGAGACGGACTTAAAGCCCTTTAATCAATTTTAGATCAAAAGTGGTTTTGGTTTCTAAACAGTTTCAATCTTGCTAAAAATTTGGAAAACGTAATATCCTTTTCTGAATTGTTTTCTTAATAAATATTCAGTTGGACAAAATCTCTTCATTTAATACAACATATAACCTACTTTATAAACTTGCATTTTTCAGTTGCTCTTTTTCGGGCCATCAGGTCCCCAATTTTGTTTTGGGGTGGTATCATATAATTAGTATTTGTGACACTTGCACGGAGAGGTCAGTGTCCCAAACTCGTTTAATTTTCGACAGTGACACTTGCACGGAAGCTAGGGATAGAGGCGTATCACGTTAATTGCGCCCAGTTTTAGGAAAATGACTATTTTATATAGATGGACGTATAGAAAAGTATGTACACGAATCAAGAGAAAATAAATAGTAGAACAAGAATCGATATTTTAGAATGGTAGGACAAAAATTAAAATATATTTTTTATTAACAATAGTATAATGTTACAACTTTGTTTCAGTAGGCCTACTTATGGGTAGTATAAATTGTATAAACAAGTAAAAACAATTTTTATTACCTAAAAGTGTCAGGTTTCAAAGTATCAATGTTGAAAAATATTGTAATTCTAGTTTTGAAAAAATAATAATTTTAATGGTCGTGAATATGGTTGAATAGAAAGAGAAATAAAAAAAAACATTATCTAGATTATAAAAAATAATTTAAAGTTCTTTGTTTGAGCTTAATATGAACTCAGTTGGTGAATGTTAGTAGTGCTTTTTAAAAGATTTTGTTGCGCTTTTAGCAGTAGCGGCCCGTGACATAGGAAGCAGGTGAGGCACTGAAAGAAGTAACATTTCACAAACCAGAACTTCACTGGATATTAATATTCTGTTTATTTAGTTATATAAGTTGTATTGATCATTGGTATGACATGATTTTCAGAGCTAGCTAGTCTGAATTTGTGTCATGACATGTATAGGGAAGAATGAGCTACGAGAAGATGGGTGAGGAAGTAATGATTAGAATATCTCTCTACACTTAATATCTACAAAAGTTCACTTAGTGGGTCTAAGGGCAAACATGGTAAAACGCCAGTCGTAACTGCGATTCACTTCGTAGCAGAGTTGAGCCTGCCGTTCCGGAACAACGTCCTGCGGGTTTGATACTAAATTCTGGCATATCTTTTGGGTCACTCTTTTCTTTTGTTCTTGATTTGCACTATCATGATTTCCGAAAAGTGTTACCGATTGGCTGTAGCTCTTGTAACCCTTGTCTTCCGACGTAGAAAATCCAGTTTTAGTGGTCTACAAACTCTTTTTTATTGGTTAGTGTTGCGTGTATGCTTTTTTGTCTCAACCCTTACTTACTTTATTACATACTTTGCCCTACTGTTTAGTGTTTACTGCGGAAGGATTCCCTTCAGGAGTCTGACATGGCCTATGTCAGCCATATTCAAACGTTATGGCGGGAGAAAATTTTGACAATGAAACCGACTTTATTTTTATTTTCATGGGAAAATTCTGTAAATTTGCGGAAATGTTTCTACCCTACTTATTAAATCCATTATAATTTTCTTCATGGTTTAAGTTGCTTAATTAGTTCAGAGCGTATGCAATCCTTTAACAATGAAACGGTTTCAACAACGAATCAGACAATTAAAAATCGTCTCAATGAAGCCGTTTAAAGGGTTCTAAAGTTACTTCTCTGAATGTTTGAGCCCTGTAGGTTGAAATGTAAGATCTATCTTCGTTTAAAATTTGTGGAAGAAATACATGAGAAAGATAAGCAGATTTTCCTGCCATCTATTGGTAGAGTCAGCCGCTTTTGAACCTCCTTAAAACAAACAAAAAAAAAAAAAAGCGAAAGGAGAAAGTCATGATAGCTCGCAATCAAGAGGGCTAGATCGTCCGTGCAAGTGTCCCGAACCCATATAATTACCGTTTCTTTGAGCTAAGGCAAGTAATTCAGCGGCGGGTTTGAAGTAGGAATGATATTAAACATTTCTCTCACAACACAAAGATTGGTGTGGGGGGGGGGGGGGGATACATAAAGATCCTTTACAAATTTTCGACCAAAAATGGCCGCCAGTTTGGCGTAGAATCCTATTATTTTTCCGGAACATTGCTACAAATTTTATTTAGACTGTAAAAAATAAAAATACATTAGTCCCCAAGGAAAAAGGGGTGCACGTGGAGCCCACTGAGTTCCGAACTATAATGGTCTAATAACACCATCTTAAATTGAGGAACTATTCGAGGGACGTATTAGAGTGGCATTTTCGGACAGTTCCCGCTAACAGATTTTGTCGGATTCTATATTATATGAGAGGGGAATCGTGCTGTGTGCAAGAATTTTTGTTCCAATTTGTTCTGGGTATCACACTACATTTTGCTATTTCACTGTACTATTAAACAAGTTTTTATATAAAAGAAATAAAATTTTGACTGAGCCCTATTTAAAAAAATGTCAACCACAAACAAGGATTTTTCTTTGTGTAAATTTGAGCCTTGGGGTATTGCTGATGTCATTTCAAATTTCCTTGATGGAAATTCTCTTATGAGAACGGATTGTACACGGTATTGTAGTACTCGATAGATAAGGAGACATTTCAGTTCCCATATTTATATTCTACAGCTGTATTCAGTATAAATATAACTTCAA
Source organism: Lepisma saccharinum (assembly GCA_022664845.1). NCBI lineage: Eukaryota > Metazoa > Arthropoda > Insecta > Zygentoma > Lepismatidae > Lepisma > Lepisma saccharinum. Next base: position 32,086 of record JAGDQP010009834.1, on the reverse strand, counting down.
AAATTTGCAAAATAAACGACCAATATATTCTTGATTGAATCCCTATTTTTCTTGTGTGTGAAGCAACATATTCTGTACTAATGATGATGATGGGTGTTCTGTCTGGAGGCACGTCTATGACTCTACTATCCCTGGGCAAGTGAACCAATTGTGGTTTGCCATTATGTTCCATCGGATGAATTGAACTTATTTTAAGGCCTGTAGACAACTGTGGCTCAGACCGAATGGATGATGATGGAATTAATTGGTGAAATGAAGAAAGTGGTAGAAAACTGGAGCACCCCAAGAAGCCCATGCATGCGATGTTTGTCCACGACAATTCCATCGGATGAGGATGACGTCTTAAAGACAAGACTCCCAACCACCTCTCTCTAACCCGATAATATCGATCCGGCCCTAGCAGCACATAATATCGGGCTAATATCAATCAAGGTTGCCCAGTATTGGGCTGATATTTACCCGATATGCTGTGCAGCTAGGATGGGAACCATTTAATCACAAGGCAGTGTGTGCTATCACTCACTAGAATGTTCAAATACACTACACACAGACAATTGCAGTATGAAATACGAAAATATTGTTTAAGCGGCCGTCTTAACGCTTGCTGCTGACCTAGCTAGTCGTGTGGCCTGAGGCGTTAGACCAGAGACTCCAAGGGTGTGAGTGAAACTGTGAATTCGAATTCCACACTGGGCATGGATCTTCGTGTGTACTTTTTAACTTAGTTCTAAGGGTATCAGTCGACACAGTGAAAAGAGGAATATCAGCTTATCAGTTAAATAAAGATAATGTTAAAAGAAATGGGTAGAACATTAGCTTAGCAATCGGAAGGTCCTGGAAATGATCCCATGCAGCGGCCGTCTATCCACAATGTTTTTCATTGTTTTTCTCAGTCACACCACACATATGCCGGGATGGTATCTTGAAACTAGGTCGAGGCCGACTTCCTTCCAACATCCTCCCCATCCCTATTCCGGCCTGAGCCAAGGTTGCCTAAAGGCCATAAATAAATTCAAATTTCAAACAAATAGACAGAACAAAAAGTTTTCTTAATAATACATCTATTCAAATTATGCGAAAAATAACTTAAAGTAATGAGAGAAATACGCACATTGTCCTTGCAGTTGAAAACAGCGACCAAATTCGTGCCATATCTGGAGATGACTGCTCGGTGTCTAGGTTTCTCCCTTTGCTTTTTGTTTCTACAGCTGAATGACGTCCTCGCAATAACCAGGATTTCACTATTTTGAGGGATGAATTGTGTTATTAGGGGGCAACAGTTCTTAAGAATAGAAGAGAAAATATTGTTTTCCTTAGAAGTGAAGATCTGGACGGTGTTACAATTAGATCCATTTGAGAAAAACCTCTTTCACACTCACTGGATGAGATCGCTATTGTGTTCAAAGCACATTTAAGATGAAACAAGGCAAGGGAAAACTTTTCTAAAAAGATTATCTCGAAAACACCGAATCACG
>JAGDQP010009834.1:0-22405 GCA_022664845.1 Lepisma saccharinum | reverse complement strand
GATCACTTACGACAACGTCACGCGAAAACGGTCGTGGTCGAAGCGCGGTGCGCCGGCGCAAACGGTGCCCAAGCCAGGATTGATGGCCAGGAAGGTTTTGCTGTGTGTTTGGTGGGATTGGCAGGCAATTATCTACTATGAGCTGCTCCCCTACGGCCAAACCCTTAACTCGGAACTATAATGTCAACAATTGGACCGTCTGAAGGCAGCAATCGCCCAGAAGCGGCCAGCTTTGGCCAATAGGAGAGGCATTGTGTTCCACCAGGACAACGCCAGGCCACACACATCGATAGTGACTCGCCAGAAGCTCCGGGAGCTTGGTTGGGAAGTTCTTATGCATGCACCTTATAGTCCGGATCTAGCACCGAGTGATTACCATCTGTTCCTGTCCATGGCGAACACGTTTGCTGGTGCAAAATTCGCGTCAAGAGAGGCTTGTGAACATCGACTGTCTCAATTTTTTTGCCAATAGGGACAAGGGCTTCTATGAGAGAGGCATCATGATATTACCTTCCAAATGGCAACACGTTATCAAACAAAACGGCGCATATGTGACCTAAATCGGATCATTCTAACTATGGTAACTACGGATCATTCTAACTATATATATATATACAGTGGTGGAAATTGGTATAAAGGCAGAGAGAAAGTTTGAAAGAGAGGAAACCAGGGGTGTTGAGGATGGAGAAAGACGATATATTTAAAAAGTATCATTCGATACTCTTCAAAGGCAAAGGTATATCTTGGTCGTATTTGCCAGTGACATGTGTATTTGACAGAACAAGCAAAATGAGGCCGTGGTGGCGTGGAAATTAGTATAAAGGCACCCAAGGTTCTTCATTGCCTGGCGCCCTCTGTACGTCCAACACTATCCCTGATGTTTCGTCGAGAACAAACTGACACAGTGTGGTAAGAAATGCGCGTGAGTGAACGTCAGTGTCTGTTGTGTGGATCATGCCTTGTGGAAAAGTGTTGTCGAGTGAAGAACGAGCACGTGTCTGTGCGTACAAGGAAATGGGTCTGGCGAATCGGCAAATTGCAAAACGGTTAAATCGGTCAAGTTGTGTTGTTGATAATTTCGTTCGGTTGGGTGCCCAATACGGGAAGAATGGGAAGTATGATAGAACGAGAAAACTGTCGGAGGCTGCGAAACATTTAATTGTGCGCCAGGCCCAGGCTGCGAACATGTCCTCGTCCCAAATTGTTGCTTCTTGCAGGTTACCTGTTACGTCCAGAAGGGTGCGGCAAATTTTGCACCAAGATCCGAATCTTGTTTTCAAGAAACGGAAGCGGAAACCAGCCCTTAGTGTAACTCATAAGCTGGAACGATTGCGATTTGCGGAGAACCATATGTCGTGGACATCCGAATGGAATCACGTTGTGTTTAGTGATGAGGAGAAGTTCAGTTTGGGTGGTCCAGATGGATTTCAATATTATTGGCATGACCTCAGGCAAGAGGAGCAAGTGCAAATGAGCAGGAATTTTGGTGGCGGCAGTGTTATGATTTGGACAGCGTTTTGTGTTCAAGGTAAATCCAACATTGCGTGGATCAACACCAGAATGAATTCAGCTGCATACACCGAGATGTTGGAAATAGAATTGCTGCGGATGTTTGAGGCATTGGACGATCAGAACCTGATTTTCCAACAAGACAACGCTGCTATCCACACTGTAGCAGCAACGCGACAGTGGTTTCAAGACAAAGGGATCACAGTTATGAACTGGCCAGCGCGAAGCCCTGATATTAATCCGATCGAAAACCTATGGGGCATCCTTGCACGTAATGTTTATCGCAGTGGAAGGCAATTTGGGACGGTTACTGAGTTGAAAAATGCGATACGGGATGAGTGGACAGCGATACCACCACAACAACTCATTGATCTCACACACACAATGCCGAGGCGCATATTCCAACTTATTCAGAACAAAGGTGGTTCAATCGACTACTGAACACTATTTTACCATTCTTACCTGCCACTGGGTCAGTGCTGTTTGTGACAGACAGTGGGTGCCTTTATACTCATTTCCATCCGAAAATGGATTCATTTGTCTTTGTCTGTAAAATACATGTGTCACGGACCAAAAAGAATAGCATATGCTTTGATTTTGTATTGCATACGATGTTACTTTCTCAATATATCTTCTATAGCCATCTTGAGCACCCCTGGCTTCTTCTTTTTCACAATGTTGCCATGCCTTTATATCAATTTCCACCACTGTATATACGGTACATCCAAGGCGAAATATAAAAATGGACAGGGTTAAAAATTTACCCGAGAAGACCTACTACCGCTTAGGCAGTCCTCGACCAATATTGATAAAAAGCTACGTGCTACACTGAGCACAAAAAGTGGCAAAAGGAATACCTATTATAAAAATAAACAAGATTTCTTTACATAGGACTTAGATGACACAAGCTGTCCTATAGTCTGGCAATTCTACAAACTAATCTTGGCCATATCACGAGCCAAACGACTCAGAAATGCCCAGGAAATAAAACACAAAAAGAGACCTACTAATGATTATATTATAATAATTCTCAAAAACACATTCTGAAAAAGCACACTGCTGTGGTTTACGCTGCTGCTTACTACACGCACTCAAACGTAACGAGTGCGTAGAAAATTAACAAGGCCAAAGCTAGATAATCTCAACAGAACAGATTCAATAATTTTAAGAATTCCAATTTGTTACTCACTGTTCCCCTTGTATTAATAAATAACGTTCTTAAAGATATTCTATTTTCCTTTATCTTACAATTCTAATAAAAAATATCTGTGATCTCGAGGAACGTCACCGGGCAGGCAAGCAATTTCGTGACACACTAGTGTGCCAGTGAACGCCCTTTGAGAACCACTGTTATGATAAATCTAGTCAGTGTTGGACAGTCACCGCACAGAGTATCGCGGCGCTCCAATTGTAACTCCATGCAGATGTAACGCAGAATTTTTCTTAAGCGGTGACTAATATGAAAGGAAAAGATTATATAGATATAAACTTCTTTACACAAAACGAAGATAAACGCCTGACATAAAAACGCACTATAAGTAAAAATAAAAACACTTCTTAATTTTTTTCTCGTTTTAGATTTTTTGTATGAGGTCAACGCCAAATAATTTACTATAAAAGACAATTAAATTTCACTAACTCACATTGCATAGCGCGTTACAAGTTGATGTTTTAGGTATAAATTTAGTTCAGAACTCCTACAAAAAATCAAAATGGAAAAAATACTTCAGTATTTCTCACTACTATGCAGAGTTTTTTGTTGGTTTAATTTGTATTTTTTCAGAAGTTTTATACGTTTTATTGTGTTTATATTTTCAAACTCAGGAGGGCAATTTTCCCCGTCTGCCCCTAAATGACGCCTCTGGACTCAGTGGATTTATATTTTCATTGAGGCAATTAGTAGACAGAAAAAAGTTGTCTTACCATCCGATACTGAAGTAAGGTCTGAAGTAAGGTAGGCAGGTAGCCTATAGTTTTCCTATCACATATTCGGAGAAGTCTCACTGATATACCATTAGATGTTATAGGATTTAGTGTTGCCAACCAATAACATTTTCCTTCTAATTAACTGACACCCAAACATCCAGATGCCAAAAATTCAGATCGTAACCAAACTTTGTATATCGATAGAGTATCTAACAAAAAGCGTACAGTATTTTTCTACAACCTGCTGTTCAATGGAAAAGGTGTAAATGATAATTATTAGTGAGATTTAACGTGCGGAGAGTAGTAGAAGCATTACTATAAACGTTCCTTCCAGCAGCTCTGGTGGAACAAGAGGCGTTAGCTTACGGTAGGAAATGTCCGAGGTTTAAGCCCTGTTCGCGACGTATTTTTCCTTCTTTCACTGTTTCTGTAGCACCAGTGCAAATGTTATATTTTACAATATACTTAGGCATGTAAAGTGAATTTTATTATTTTATAACTTTTATCTCAGTTGTATTTTTCTTTTTGCATCATTTATTTAAAATCTTGTAATTAACTTGAAACAACTGTATGTTCACATAAACAGCAATAGTATGAAAATAAAAATAAATAAACGGTTACATTACACATGCGGAATTATTATAATTATTGATTCTGTAACTGTAACTGTTTATTTATCCTTATTTTCATAACGTTTCTGTTCTTTATCTGAACACAAAATTGTTCTAGGCAAATTAGCAGATTTTAAATAAAAAGAAAAAAACAAATAAAGAACAAAATTCTATAAAACAAAAAGTTATCTTTATATATAAAAGCAGATTGTAAAATATAATATTTGCAAAGGTGCTACAAAAAAAAAAACACGTCACGACCAGGACTCGAGCCATGGACCTTCTAAACCTTAAGTTAACACTCTACTTTTGCTCAGTGCGGTAATTGAAGAGGGGCGGAAAGGTGAGAAATTCTCAGGCACCTCCTAGATACTTCCCCGGAATCTCATTGCCTTTGTGGCTTCTAGGGGGAACTTGTTAATCGCTTGATAAACGTGAAATAAAGGATGAACTTTACATTCCAAAGGTAAAATAAAATAAAATCGAAATAATCATAATATTCAAAGTACTGAAATGAAATCTGAACTAAGAGGGCAATATGAAATTTTCTAGCAGTGACTAATCAGTATCATCGGACAGTAACATGTTCAACATCTTTGAATAATGAGGACCGTCAGATGTCTCATGGTCCGGAGAGTGAGATTCATTGTTCATTATGTTGGTAATTTATGCAGTGTGATTATTGGTTATTAGAATATTTGATGTAGTAAAGAGATAGATTATATGACACTGGCAAACATTGAAGACTTCCAATAACTCAGGTACTTCAAAGGCAAGTAATAGTAGTTTCATCAAAGAATGTGTTGGATGTCGAAATTTATAGACAGAAAATATTTTAGCAAACATTGAAAGATAATTTACGTGGAAGATTTCATGTTGCCGAAGAACGGCATTTATGTGAAATCAATCATGGTTAACTTACACTATAAAAATCCTGTAAGGTGTGCAGCGTGTGTTGTTCTTGCTTGGTTATTTCAAAACTGATCCATAGAATTCAATTTTATACTTCCTAGATTACAAGACCTACAATCAGATTGTTGGTGAGGACCTGCAGAAATTTTATCTGTCACAGGAACTGTGAATTCCCACGGCAAAAGCAAACGGGCATTTGCTCTTATGACTTTGCAGATGACTAGCTTTAGAATGTACTGAGTTTTAAAACATTATCCAATGGGTGATTCATTAACATTAATGGTTTTACGTCAGATAACAATACACAACATTTTTACGGTCATTGAATACTTTTTTCTAAAAATATAGAAAGAAAATGCATAGAATTGATATTATTTCATTTCATGTTTCATTCTGTATGTGGTGAGTGAACAAAGTCAATAATGCCAAGCAAACCTACGAAATATACTACTGTATTAATGAATCAAATCAGTAGAATAGTCTTGTCCACAAATCTTCACATGTGTGTTAAAGAAATGTGTCTAATGAGCAGGTATCCTAATATACAATATAAGTTCTCCTCCTTTTCATATTTAATTTTTCATTAAATATTATTAGCCATTACATTTTTTGATTGGTATATTCTGTATATTTTATAGATCTATTTCTTGATCTTCGTTTATATCACCCAGATCTTGTTGAAAGAACTCAACGGCTCTGGAGAAACTGACGCTTATATTGCAACTAATACTTCTAAATATATCTAACATGTTTTCTGCTATTGTTTTATTATTAGGATCTTTTGCGTTTTTCTAGAAAGGTTTCAAGAACAGATCTTAATTACATAATTCCTATTTATCAATTGCCTTCACGGATTTTGAACTTCTTTATTTTACACGATTTTGCGGATTTGGGGATCAGCGAAAATATTACTTACGGACGTAGTAACACCAGAAAACTTAACAAGGCAAGAAGCAAGGAACACAACTTCAAATCTGTTTTTAGTCATGTCCCTATTTACAATATATTTAAAAGTAACAGAAAAATGAGAACAATTTTGGAAAACAGCCTAAATAATAATTAAGAACATTTTTATCAATTGAATTAATCCAAATTTGGATCAATTACTTTCACCCTTCCCAAGCGATTAGCATGCCCCAATCCACAGCAAGATAAGTGGTGGCGCTACAGCTAATCGTCGCGTTCTTGCTAGAGCTCAGCTTATTTTTAAGCGATTAGTATGCCGCAATCCACAGCTAGATAAGTGGTGGCGCTAGAGCTCAGCTTATTTTTAAGCGATTAGTATGCCCCAATCCACAGCAAGATAAGTGGTGGCGCTACAGCTAACCATCGCGTTCTTGGTAGAGCTCAGCTTATTTCCCAAGCGCTTTGCAGCGTAATAAGCAAATATAAGATTTTCCAAGCTAGCGAATACCAAAAGCAAGGTATTAATATTCAAAGGTTTTCTCTTACACTTCCTCTGGCCTGTAGTGTCGATGGTCTGAAATACTACTCGGCTGGTACAACGGACATCAGCACCCGGTCATGTTTTAAGAGTAATTTCATCAATAGAAAGACAGCTTACTAGTTATCGTCTCTACTGTGCTTCTTCCTACTTTATCATTATTCTTTTCTTTACGTTTTCTTCTTCGTCACCAACATACAAAATCTCTGTACCCATTGACTTCCGGCAAGAAAAGTTAGATCCATCTATCGGCCTCCTGGGCAATTACCTTATATGCTTATTCTGTAATATCATTCAACTGGTAGATTTATCTAACTGTAAGATTTATATACAGGATTCACTGAGCTATATTCATACGACATGTATGAAATATTTATCAATAATATATTTACAGTTTAAATATAAATTTAAAGAGCAAAAAATCCTGATTTTTTATTACTATCTCGGTACCTTACAGATACATCCAATCCATCCTTCGTGCCCTTTAGCGTTCAATTGTTTCATGTAGAAACTAGCGCCAACTATGAATTGACGAACGAAGAAAGTATTGCGCAGGAAGAAAGTGACCTCGCGTGGAAACCGGTCGTGTGGGGAGGGTAGTCCCGCACTCCCGCGCGATTAGGATCCTGTCTTCCGTTGTTCCTTCCATAGTATCAATGGAGTTAGTCGTTTCATTGTTTGTTTATTCTTTCATGGTATTTTGGAGATTTTGTTCAAAATAAGATTCTGTTGTTATTCGCAGCAACATTTTTTTAAAACGAGAAAATTTACAAGGGGAAGAAAGCATTTATTTTAGGTAAGCGTCTTCTTGCGTTGGGGATGATAGTTTCAAAACGAAAAGAAGTTTTGTTAAAGCACTATTATTAGTAGACGCTGTATGTGGTGCGGTCCATTCTCTTCTGCTCTTGTGTACAAGATAGGAAAATACTACAATAAATGATCTGATGTGTTGCTGTTTTTTTTAATATCGCGTTGGATTTCCTCTTGTTGCATTGAATTGAAGTATAACTTTAAGCATCTTTCAATCGGATCGGAATATGGTAAAGGAAAGAATTGGAGAGGTAGCAGCCAGGATCTTACTTACGTACCATTACGGTATTCTCTTAGTAAAGAGGGAAACCCTGGAAAATCTGTCAGGATGGTCGCCGGTGAGGTTCGAACTTAAATTTTAATTATTACTTTCAGGCATCTAAGGCTTAGCCGGCGTCAGGGGAGGGGAAAGTGTGCGGGTAGGTGTCTGCCAGGGCCCAAGTTGAAGGTACCATCCAGGCATTTCCTTGGCGTGACTAAGGAAATACTGTGGAAAACCTCAGCAAGGATGGTCCGGAAGGGAAGGATTCGACCAGAGCCTAAGTTGGAGGTATCATCCTGCATTTGCCTGATGTGACTGAAGAAAATCCCTGGACAAACCTGTCAGGATGGTCGGTCGCTGGTATCGAATATAGGACCTCCAGAATGAGAATCTAACGCTCTACCAGTTATTCTGCCAGACCCCCCTGTGGGGGTGCCATCCCCATATTTTCTATAAAACTCAAGTTTAAAATTTATACGGTCAAAAATCGATAGAAACCGTGCATGCTTTACATCCCCTCAAACAAATTACTGGCGGAATCCCTGCGGTGTACCAACAACTACGGCCGATTCGTGCTTTACAGAATTTCACGAGCCTAGCCACGGGACAACGTTGAGCAGTATCCGTCTTATGTACATTAATAATGACAGGTGCAGCTGTATTCCGCCATCAAAACAGGATGTGCGGATATTCAGGATGATTCTTCTTGTTCATATTGTTTACTGAACACACTATATAAATTGTTCTATTGAGGAATAGAAAATGTCACAAAATTGATTTCAAGTAATATGTAGTTACTCTGTGAAAATTACAGCAATTTGTTGCACGCATCACGTTGTTAATAATTTCTTTAGTATCATTTCTTTTTCACTGCATTTTGAACGCTTTGAAACCTTTTCGCTGATTTATGTAATAATTCAACTTACAAAAAGCACTGAAACATTTATGTGTAGCTGTTCCCTGGAAAGCCTTTCAAGGAGAAGAACGTGAAGAATTGCAATTGTAATGAAAGACCTGTTCACTGGTCGGTATACATAATGAATAAATAAGGAGTAGACCAAGAGCGCCCATGTTACGATTTCCGGGGGGGGAGGACAAAGACAGCGCCCATACACATACTGCCTTCTTTTTTTGACTGACATGATCTCCACATTTTGTGCCATATTAGTATAATCTTCTCCTGCTAGGGGATGAGGGGAAAGCGCCCCTTATGGGCGTCCTTGATATGACCATGTAACCCATTGTCTTTAAAATACGCGTCGTACAATACCCCTCGAGCGAAGGAGAAGGTAACGCGATCAAAGCATCTTTCATAACGAGTACAACTGCGCAGTTGTTTGCGTTTCTAATTATTCGTGCTTTTTGAATTGGTGTTGTTTGCCTACGATATCACAACCACCACTCCTATCCCGCCACTCGCTGCACAGTTGTTTACGCTCCTAATGCTTTCCAAAGATGTAGCTATATTCGCCAAGTGTACAATGTCCAAAATGCTTCCTTTCCTACACTCCTTCCAAGGTTCCTTCACTTGACTCCTTTGGTTTCTCAGCAAAAGGAAGGAAAGGAAGCATTTAGGATTGGGCCATGGACTGTTACGGCAAGATAAAAATATCCCTTCTTTTCCTCTAATTTTCCCTATGTTGCCAAATTTCCGAAATTTTTCGGCAGTTTCTCAATATTTAGTTTTTTTCTTTCTAGTTTCCTTATTAATTAATATTTTTTGTGACAAAATTTCAGGAAATATTTGTTTTTACATTCTTTACAAGTAAAACAATTAATCGAATGTCAGAATCCGAGGAGAAAAATATTATTTGTCAAATAAAGACATGCGAAAAACATTTTGAGCATGAGCGTACACTTTACATTTCCTTATATGGAGCTGAGTTGGGGAAAGCAAAATGCATAATACATTCTCTTTCCTTGAATCAGCTTTATCATTTCCTGTTTCGACACTCTGTTACATTGCTTGTCTCTTGGCTGTATTTTAGAATGATGTTGAAATAACTTATATCAGCTTAGAAGCACCAATAGAAAAATCTATGTTCTTTTTCTAATAAAATAAAATAAAGTAACAGAAAGTGGGAGAGAGAAATTTTGCAGGTCTAGATTTCGAATCTCGAAATCTTTACGCAACAGTATCATCCTTTGACTTTACATCACATTCTGCATTCTACGTATTCGAAAAGAGAAATAAACATTTGAAATACATGCAACACTAGAAGAAGTTGATAATATAGAGAATTACTGTGATTTGTTCCGTTAGGTTACTGCCAATTTGTGAACTATATGCTGAAGTCGTAATCACGATAGTTTTAGAAATTAATCTATATTGACTTTCCTTACTATGTAGACCTACTGACTATTACTTCCCAACTATGCTCTCACTTAGACTGTACATTTATTTATTTATTTCGTCTTGTTTTAGAAGGCGAAGTTAAAGCCATCACGGCCATTTCTTGCACTCTGCTTGTGCTTTTCTTATATTCTTAGATTTCTGCTTGTACTAATTTATTTTGCTTTGAAAATATACTATTTATTTAGCACAATGTATCTTCGTATTCTAGAGCAATCTAAAAATTAAAATCACCTACTATAGCTTGTAGTAGAGTTAATATTAATCTACCTCTATCTCTTACACTATTCTGCAAGGGTATAAAATATCTTATAAACTTCTGATACATAGCTGGTAGTAACTTCTTCTGCTAGTAAGCAGCAGCTACCAACACAATTCCTTCATGGTAAAATACATTTTCTGAATTTAACACTGAAAATAACTTTTATTACTTGCTTTCCTCTTGCATTAACTTTCAAATGTAGTAATTCTAGTCAGTAGAGATCACGTCTTAAGTGCTAAGCAAATAGGCAGTGGTCAGATAGAATTTGTAGTAATATTTTAAACTTCCTAACTTCTCTCAAACTAGGTAATTTTTATACATTGTAGACTTGGTAGTTAGCAGCAGTGAACTGTGAGCAGCGGACTACAGGATATTATAAAGATTTTGATTGGTTGTTTAACATGACTCTGCCCCCGGTCAGGATTTACATTCACATATGTAAAATTCTGGTCAGAGCCGTAGATGCCTAAAGGCCATAAATGCAACTCAAAATCCAAATTCTAACGCAGGATTAATAAGCTTTCCCAGTTTGAAATTAAAGTCTACATAAATGCCTTTATTACAGAAACCGTTTTCGTCACGTAAAATGACTAAAAAGGACTAGTAAAATGTACGCTTCGTCCAGCAGCAGATCACATGAAATAACAGTAGAATGGCGGAAAACACTGCAGACTGAAATCTTTTCTCGATACGGGCTCGATGTTCGTCTCCCAATGTTTTTAAAACCAAGGTTTGCAGTAAGTTTATCCTGAATGGTTCGTAGCAAGTTTGTTCTGAAAGATTTGTAGCATATTTTTCATCCATTAACTAACAAGTTTGCTTCAAGACTGTAGCAAGTTTCAGCCTTGCACTGCTAAACTTGCTGAAAATTTGGAGACTTACAATGCCAATATTGCAGCAAACTTGCTGCAAGTTTACCGTGCTATTTGAGTTTTCACGGGACAATGACTTAGTACATACAGTTTCAAGTGGTTCTTTTTGGGTTTCCACAAGTATTTTTATTGTAGCTTTGTGACACGAAGTTTCTTTATGGTCATTTTCTTTCGCGGTGACGTTCATTGTTTCACCGAAATAGCTAACGTCGCTGTTTGCCCACTCCTTAGATACTTTCATTATACCATGTGCTTTTCAACTCCAAGGCACAGTTTCACACACTACACACTCAAGTTTTTTGTTTTGCTTAAAAAGCCAGTCTTTTATTTATTTATTAATTTTTCAAAATTCATGTTTTTGATCTAGTGTCCAACAATCAGGCCAGTCATTAGTTGTTGAAGGATTTGTATTGGAGAAAGACGAAACTTGAGAGCTAGCAGTACGAATTCTAACATCTTTGTCTCCTGAAAAATTATATATTTTTTCGTCTTTTTTTTTTTTTTTTTTTTTTTTGCGGTTTAGTGACATGGACGAAATAATTACTTATTTTACTATCTTTTTTACACTAAAGTACACGATTACACATTGAAACAGACGTAATATTGTTTGTGTTTTCACACAACACAAATTCACAACACTAGCGTTATTCGTCTACACATCAAACGGAGAAGACTGGAACAACAACCACTCAACGAGCCTTGAGCAAAGTAAAAGATTCGAAGACAATATTAGCAAGGTGCGGGCGGGCTGACTTCTTGGCTGTTTGATACAAAAGAGTGACACAACTTCAAATTTCAGCAGATCTTTGGTACTTTAGGTGCTCCACTTGCCATAAAATAAGGGATAGGATTGTTTTTGTTTTTAACTTTTTCAATGTCAGGAAGACTAATTGTGGGACGCAGATTGTTCCGTTTTGATTTTCTTTCGGGTCGGAAGATATATATTTCTTTCTTATGAAAAAGATTCAATGTTAATATACTTGAAATATCCTTCGAGATAAAAAATCAAACCTTAAAATGTGCCGATACGTCGTATCGTTTATTAGGTGAATGAACGCTGCAGAAATGTAAAGACAGCATTGCATTTACGCTTTGGGTAATAGTTATATTTCTTTTGGAGTAGGGAATACTGTCCTGAATGCACTACACTCGATGTGTAATTTCTCATCTTACCTGGCAACACAAAAGAGTTTTGTTCTACTGGGGCACACCAAAAATTCACTGGCAAATCTTTTGTTTCTTTTTCTGCTAATGCCATAGGATCTATAACCGCAAAATTAGCGCTTACAAGTAACACTATTTCAAGTGGTCACTCACAAGGGAAAGGTCACTCAGATCACCTCGAAAACCAACTTCTAATTTCGTACACAAGTAGGTCAGCCACAAAAAGATTACCAGACAAAAAATTAGCTGCCAGTTTGAACTGCAAGACCTTTGAATAAAATTGTATTTTTTTTACGTACAGTCTATCTTATATAGTGCTTATCAAAAGTTCCGGAATGACTAAATATCTTGGTTAGAAAGCGATTTTTTGAAAACTTGAAAGTGACATAAGTTGTGAAAATCAACAGAGCTCTCGCCGGATGGGCTAGCCAATCAAAATGCGTGGTGCCCCTTGTGGGCCCCAACTTGGATTTTCTAAATGACAATGAGAACCCCACATTTTATTGCATATTCTGTATCTACATAAATAAATAACCAGAATATGTTCCGCTGAAAACCACGGAGGGCCCGAAAGGAAATTAATAGTGAGAAGTGTTAAAAGTTCCGGAATGGCAAAATATCTCGGTTCGAAGTTTTTTTTTTTTTTTACTTGAAAGAGACCAAAGTTGCTAAAAATCAAGACCATCGAACTTTCAAATTTTCAAGAAGCAAAAGAAAGACAGAAACACATTCTAGACGAGATATTTAACCGTACCAGAACTTTTAACACTTCTCACCATTAATCTGCTTTCCGACTCTGTAGGGCAACTATCCTACAGTTTTGGCCAGGACATATTCTGATTTATTTATTTCCGTAGATACGGAATCTGCAATAAAAAGTGAGGGTTCTCATTTAGAAAATCAAAGTTGAGCCTCATGGGGCCTACACAGGGCGCCACGTATTTTGATTGTCTAGCCCAACCGATAGCTCTGTTGATTTTCGGCAACATTTGTCACTTTCAAGTTTTCTAACCGAGATATTCAGTTGTCCCGGAACTTTTGACAAACTCTGCTTAAGATAGACCACGTCAAAATGTTACCATTTTATTCAAAGGCCTTGCAGTTCAAACTGGCAGCTAATTTTTTGTGTGGTAATCTCTCTGTAACTGAACTACTTGTGTACAAAATTCGAAGTTGGGTTTCGAGGTATTCTGAGTAATCCCTTGTCAGATCTAAAAAATATATATTTAAAATCAGTATAAAAACTGAGTTCGTGTGTCAAAGATTAGGTGCCATTGGCCAGTTGTGGTTGAAGAGAAATTAACGGAAAAATTTAGTAATAGCATTGTTTCTGGTACGCCATTTATGAATATCTGGCCCTATTTTACACTCAATGCCGCGTATTATGGTGACATCACTAACTTCCACATATCGTTATACCTATTGCCATCCAGATGGTGACACCGATAAATGATTAAAATTGACTAGATTCTGTCAGACTATATATATATATATAAAAATGCGAAACCGAACGTCGTGCAGCTTGGCAACCCAAATGGCACCTTCTTATCCCATAACCGTGTCTGGTAAACAGCCCTCGTCTCGCCCATACTAAAATCAGCAAAAATCATGAGCATTTTGTTTTTCAAAATAGACATGTATTAATATCATAAAATGAAAGAATAAAAGCGAGACGAAACAATATACATAAGTTGATGGAGGGAGAAATTTAAACACACACGCAATGAAACATTGAAACCGATGGATATCTTTAGGCAGAGGAAGAGAAATGAGAGAGGGACAAAGAAAAGGGGGGGGGGAGAGAATAAGAAAAAGAAGAAGGAGAAGAAGGAGAAGAGGGAGTATGGATAAAAGTAGAGAATTTAAACGTAGTAAAAAAGGAATCTAACATTATAAACTGCAGTGCTCACAAATCTAACAGCAAGATAGAAGTGACTTTTGGATTTTATATTTTTTCAGGGCTATTCGAATATATAAAGGGTGCTTAAAAATTAATTGTCACTTTCAAAATGAAGACCAAAATTCATGGTCAGATTACATACTCATCATTTCCAGTGGAACTCCAGAGGTTTGAGACACATCTAGGACAATGTCTAAAGTGTAACACACATGCTTTGTTTGCGCGTGGTTCGGTTGCAAATTCGGTGGGGCTCTTTGAAGATACTGGTTCGCAATACATTGTCATCAGGGATTCCGCCAGATTTTATGTTTGGGGGGTGTAAAGTAAAAATTGGGAGGGTGCAGGTAGTTTTATAATGTTTCTTTCAACTTTTGACCGCGAAAAAGTTAAAGTTGGGAGTAGTCTCGAGGATTTGGGGCTGACACCCCCCCCCCACAGGGGCCGGGGTCTGGTGGAATCACTGATTGTAACAAACCCAGTAGATACCATAGGTCATACCTTCCATTACAGACTACTAATGTAAATTGAACATAGAAAGAAAATGAGTGGATGATAATTTTTCTGCGTAATTTATATCAGAAAGAGCCAAGATTACATATACAAAATGTATCAAAATGAAAAGTTATAAATGTTCAAAAGCAAAATTAGCATGTTCCTGTGGGTATAGCAGACATTACATGTTGCACATTTCAAACGTGAAAAAAGGAACACATTGAATGGTAAATTATAGGATGGAAACGAATTTTGTGCCAAATTAATATAAAAATTATTATTCTCTTGAAACAACGAAAAAAGTGGGCCATTTTCTACTCCTATCTTAAAATGTATCTGTTCCGAACATGCCAATCTAGATTCCACCTATTGCGAATATAACGTTTTAATAATTACAACACTAATGAACTAGTATAACAATTCACACAGATGGAATGAATACGGCAGAGCTGAAACGGATCACCGGCTGTCGGGGGATGCTGGTCAGGTTGTGGACTGTGTCATCAGGATTAAGATTCGAACGCATTCTGACGCGGTGATTCGATGTAGAGCTGATAACCCGTAGGATTAAGGAGATATTTTAATTATTTCATTGTGTTTGAACAGTGTTTGTGACAGGGGTGACCAGGATCGGAGATGTTACCCCAAGAACACGAAAAATACGATGTCGAAATTCCCAGTTAAACAGATTATCGAGACAGAGTCAATCGGGTTACCGGGTCACTTATGTTTGGGTCTGGCCCTATCACCGGGTCATCGAAAGTGGCCCGGATTTGGGTGTGGAACACGCACAAAAAGAGAGAGAGAGTGTGTGTAAAGAGAAAAAATAACTAGAGAGAAGAAGAAGAGAAAGAAGCAGCGAAGACACGATAACAATACATCAAGAAAGAGAGGAAGAGAGAAAGATCCATGAAATATATGAAAACTACATTATCGTTATGCTAAACAACACACACACTGTTTACTAGGATTCTGACCAGTGATGCTTCGTAAGTTCTTCGCATCCCGGAGATAAATCTCTGCATACTTCAGTGTATGCGAAAAAGAAACTGGTTGGTGGGGAATGGAACCCAGGTTTTCAAATCAGAAGTCCAGCACGGTAGAGATACTCCACAGCTGCCTCTACACAGAACGTGCTTAACAATGCTATAATGTTTATTTCTAAGAATAATAACATGAAAATGTGTACTTGTGATCAATGACGTATTCTTGACTGTCCTGGTAACCCCCTGAGACTGAATTTGGACTTTTCCAACCAACGTTCGTAAATCGTCTTCCTCTACATAGTGACTCAGGTATTTGATTCCACAGTCTGAAGGATTCTCCGTTTTGTATGAGAAGTAATGATTTGATTCTTCACGACCGCTTTGTAAAAAAAATATATGTATGATTTCATATATGTATTTTAGGTTTGAGTGTCCACTTGATAGTTCTTCAATTCAATTAAAACGTTTTTTATTTGTGTGGCGAGATTCAGCTGAAGCTGTTCGGCCATCAAACCCACCCATCTAATCTAGTTCTTGAAGTCATATAAACTAACGTCTATCATCTACCGATTAAGTATATATTTACATTTTTGTTTTTCATTCTTTTAAGGAAGAAAAAAGGATAAAGGAGGTATGGCTGGTATGATGATGATGGGCGCTATGATGAAAGGCATGATGATGATGATGGGACTTGCCGGAGTCGCAGTTATTGCAGGAAAAGCAGTTATGACTGGTCTCATTGCACTTATGCTAGCAGCTATTGCAGGACTCAAAAGCTTGTCTTCTGGCGGAAAAGGATCAGTTACATATGAAATAATCAGTAAACCACACTACACACACTCACACCACCAGACTCACTCCCATGAATATGCCCACGGTCATGGTCATGGAGACTCCTATGGTAGAAGTATGAGCGATCACGATGCGGACGGCTCAGCTCTGGCATTCAGCGCCCAAATATCACACCATAGAAAGAGGTAAGTTTTTTACATTTATATTCCATGTCTTTTTTCTTTCATAAACATTTATTTATTCAAAGCAGTGCTCATTTTGAATGTAACAAGATACTACTCGAAGTTTGATTACCTTTATATTAAAATGATCCTCATAGTTTTATCCAAGTATAAAATTGCAATAAACTTTCGGTTATTTGAACATCAATTTGAAGCTGCTTGTCACGTGTCGAGTATGAGGTTTTCTAAATCAACATACTTATATAATAGCTTGCAAACAAAAAATCTAACATCTAATTAATCTTTAGTATTGAGATGCTTGCCTAAGCTTTCAGTCTCCCTGATTAACATCAGAATCCAGTCCCTGCGGGTGCGTAGAAAGGTTATGCAAAATTCTCAGCTTGTTTTACAGTGTTTAATTGTACAACAACCGCCGCAAAAGTTTAGCGGGTAGTGTATGAAACATTCACTCTGCTTTTTTTTATAATTCTCACAAGCAAGATTTCAGGAATCAAAAAAACAAATTTTAAATGCACGTGCTTGTTTGGCAAAAGCATAAGTAGTGAAGAACATAACATAAATATTCTGGGCAATTATGAAGTGTAAGAGGAGACCAGTGGTGTCATTTTAGTTTTTGCTGGGGGGGGGAAGATCATTTAGGAAAGACCTTATATGATATTTCGCTTGGCGCACCCCACCTATTTCCAAGCATAGATTTTACTTCATACTCTGCATAAGTAATTCACATGCATCTTCGCTGTTAATTTGATATAGCTAAAACAACTAGCACTCATATCTGACATAAAAATAAGGAAATTTCAATTGTTAACTTTTTGTAAAATGTTATTTACAGCAGGTGAAAAGCTCTAATCTATCGAAGCTAACGTATTGGCTCGTCAAGAGAAGTTTTCTTAACCTCTTTCCGCTCCACAGCCAATCATCAACGAGGCTAGTCGATCATTAGAAATTAATGACCGAAGGTAGTTTTCCAGTCTTTTTAGAACAGAAAAAATAATCATTCGTTAGAGACAGTGGTGATCGGCAATGTTACAAAAATTCCCAATGGGAATATAAGAATAAAGAGTAAATTAAAGCAGCCTTCTATACTGTGGGCATATCGTATTGAGCTCAGTGTCTTGAGGTGGACACCACTAAACTATCGGGATTCAAGTCCGACTAGAGGCAGAAATCTTACATCCACTAATACTAAGGCAGGTCAGCAAGAGGAAGAGACTCAGTAAAAAAGTTCTCGTCGAAATATAAAAAAAAGCTGCTTACAGTTGTGGGTCTTGTTGTGGGTTACAGAGGCTCCACAAGAACTCAGCCAACTAACTGACGACAGAATGTCACAAAGTAAATATTACTGTGACAAAACTCTTATAATGATGTGATCCAACAACTTGAATAAAAATAGAGATCTACACATCGAAATATACAAAAAAAAGGGAAAACTATTTCTACATTGAACCCTCAAAACTGGGCAAAACCAGAGCAAAGACAATATAATTGAACTTCCACAAAATTTTCAACTCTCATGACAAGGAACGACAAAACTTACAAACAAAAATTAGAAAAGCAAAGCCCTACCCTAAGGTTCCCACACCTTTTCAGGAAAACCAGAACTTGTTGTTAGACAAATTCAATTCAATTCAATTCAATTCAATTCAAACATTCTTTATTAGCGTGGGCGAGATTCAGCTGACGCTGTTCTACCACCTAACCCGTGTCAGTACAGTTACATACATAAACTGTATACAGAAAAGAAAAAAGTACATAAAATATAAAACAAAAAGATTACATAAAACATAAGGCTTACACAATTACATAGTATCGGAATAAACTGTAGTGGACATACTTCTAGTGCTTGAGCATATTCCGTATTACTATCAATATACACCTAACCTACAATTACAGTGATAACATATACAAGACGACGTTTATATAAGAGGAAAGGAGAAAAAAAATACATTAACAATAATAAGGGAAGTAGTGAGATGTTAGATTATACTTGATCAGTAGTATTATAGCTTTGACTCTGCTGTAGTAAGAGATAATTCTTGAGTTTGCGTTTAAATTTCATATTAGTACAGGAGTTCACAATATCCATGGGCAGCTCGTTCCAAAGCTTGGCTGAAACATAGGAAAAGGAAGATTGATATGCTGATGTGGTACATTGTGGGAGAGATAATTTATCACGTTTCCTAGTGTTGTACGAATGGCCGAATTTTCTCTGTTGTAGTAACTCGTATAAGTATCGTGGTTTTCGTTTGTTGAGATGATGTATAGCGTACTACAAGCATGTAATTTTCTTCTGCGTGACATAGTTAAGATTTTATTCTGGTTCAATACAGGCAGTATATGCTCATATGTGTTTATACCAAAAGTAAATCTCATACAAGAATTCTGAACCTTTTGAATTTTATTACTAATAATTTTTGTGATCCGGCTCCCATAAATCAAATGAAATTCATCTTCCAAAACACGTGATACCGCACATTGACTCACCTTTGGAAGTGAAATGTGCTCAAACCTAAACAAAAACTAGAACTTAGAACTCCCTTACAAATTAATATGAAGAAAACACTCTAATTTTTCCCATTTGATAATTCAGACACCCGCAACATATAGGCCCTGGGCACCCTGAGATATGAAACAAAGGCTTCCCATCAATATGTATACGTTCCAGTTCAACCAATGTATATACATCCACGGAGAAATATAAAACAGATAGAGTTAAAATTGACCCGAAAGGACCTATCGCTTAGGCAGTACACTGTCATTATTATTATTGATAAGAAATGACTACTTGCTATACTTAGCACAATAAGTGACAATTCTCCGAACAAAATGAATAGCTATTACAAATAATAAATAAGATTTCTCTATCTAAGACTTAGATGACGCAAGTTGTCCTGTCCCTTGGCAATTCTACAAACCAAACTCAACCATATCCCGAGCCAAGAGACTCAGAAATTGCATGGGAAAGAAAACAAGAAGAGGCCTAACGCTCATATTATAATAATTCTCAAAAACACATTCTGAAAAGGCACATCGCTGTGGTTTACGCTGCTGCATACTACATGCACTCAAACGTGCTTAGAAAATTAACAAGGTACGGTACCGAGACAAACCAAAACAAAAGCTAGATTCTCGACAAAACAAGTGCGCATCAAGCAAAATTATCAGATGATCTAACCAAATATATTATTCGGGGGATAGTGAGCAGTAGCAAAACAGTTCAAGAAACTCTGTTGACAAAGCAATACCCCACAGAAAATTATATAGACCGTTTAGAAAGGTTTACCAGAACACTACACAGTGAAGGGTGTACATTTATTTTCCAAAACATTGGAATCGCACATTTCAGCCAGTTTGTGCTGAAGCAGAAGAATGAAAAGCCAACTCTTCTAATCTCTTCTAAAAGATATAAACATAAAAGGAAAAAACAGACCAAACTGCTAATTTGCTACACACTTGCGCCCAAAATGTTCATATACGAACAAAATCCATGAACCCAAAATAACATAAATGTGGCCGAGTGGCAATCGTGCTCCTCTGCTATACGTAAGGTCGCTGGTTCAATCCTCGTAGAGGTTTATGTAACGAAGGTTTGGAATCCATTTTACCAGAAATCTGTAGGTCCAACTCCAGTCTTGAAAAGTCAACTGACTTACTTTAGACGTTAACAACAATTCAACAACAAACAATGTACTTACTGTGAATATTTATGCAATAAACATCAGAATACAGTCACATTGTAGCTGTCGAGCACAAGAGACCTGTAAACACTAACCAACCAGAAAACAAAGAAACATTAAATATAAGTCCAAAAGTTATGACTTCACACGGTAGAACTCTAAGCCAAGAACCATTAACAAGAAATAAGCTAAAAACATCAGAGCACATAAACTTATACAGCAATTGGCAAGGTAGCCGACCCCCCCCCCAAAGGTTGAAGTGCCCCCACCTAATGTGGGCCCAAATGTTCAGGTGAAGTCGGTTCTCTTATTTCTACAGTACATGGTGATTCGTTTTCCCCTTCTACTAAGCTTATCTCCCTTTAAAAAATCTATTTCAATTATAAATCCCTTCATGAAACTCGTATGCTTCAGTACTTATACAAATTACATCATGTATAATACTAAAGTAGTTATTTATTTAATTACTTGTGTTGTTTCTGGAGTTTCGTGCACAAAATCGATAAGACCATTTAGTAAAAAAAGAAAAGAATGAATAAAAGAAAAAATGAAAACATAATTTTCTGCAATTTAAGGATCATTCATCCTGATTTTGTCATATACAAACATAATTTGAGAAGGAGAAAAATACACAAGAAAAATAAGCGACAAGAAGAACTCACACAAAAGTAGGAGTAGACTTGCACTAGAAAACTGCAACTGCTGTTTGGATGCAATTATTGTTTACCGTTAATACCGCAATTTTGAGTTTCAAATACAACATATAGATGGGGAAACTACACACAGCGGGTAAAAGAAGTATTTGGACAAGTTCAACAGAGGAAGAACAGACTGTATCACAAGTAAAATATGGACCATTTCGAAATCTCTTGCCCTTTTCTGATAATTTAGATGCCTTAAATAGAATACTATAGAACTAGCTACCACTCGATACACCTGTAAGGTAACAGGAGACGAAAGAGCGACGACTACGTAAATTCATCGCAAAAAAGTATGTGGACAACCCCATACTACTCTCGAAAAAAATGTTCTAACTATCCTTTTGTGTTCGAGAGCAGTGTATTGAAACAATCCACATCGTGTCAGGCAAGTCAAGCTTGTTGGAAAGCCATGCTTTACCGTTGGATACATCATAAAGAAACATAAAACAAAGCAATTATTGCGGAATAGAATCCGTTCTGACCAACCAAGGAAACGAATTGTCCGGAATGGAACCTACATTCTTCATTCTGTGAACAAAACGCAAAGAGTGCAAAAGATTTGGCTACTACACTCGCCTAGGATATGTAAGCAGGAGAAATGGCACTAATCAAGGAACTACATAAATTGATAAGTGCTATATGGAGAAAGGAGCTCCGAAAGGAATGGAAAACCTCAATAATAGTTCCGATTTACAAAAAAAGGCGATAAATCGGACTATAATAATTACCGCGGAATCTCGTTACTTCCAACCTGTTACAAGGTATTAAGTAATATTCTGTTAACATGAATAAGTGTATACGTAGATGAAATAATTGAAGGTCATCAAATGTGAATTTAGAAGAAATAGATCCATGCTGGACCAGATTTTCGCCTTGAGACAAATTTTGAAGAAGAATACAATGGGACGGTTCACCAGCTATTCATTGATTTTAAGAAAGCATGTGATTCTGTCAAAAGGGAACAGTTGTACAGTATTCTAATACGATTTGGAATTCGGAAAAAAATAGTTTAACTTGTGAAGATGTGTCTCAGTGACCCCATAAGCAGAGTACGTATAGGTAATAATATGTCAGATAGTTTCAAGATTCTGCCAGGGTATTTCGGTGGCCTGGTGGTTAAGATGTCTGCTTGTTAAACGAAGGAGCCTGGCTTCGAGTCCCGGCAGGGTTAACACTTTTTCTTTTAAAATATATTTCCATATGTTTATATGTATTATTAATAGTTGTTTTCTTGCATTTTTCGTAGATTATCTTAAATTAGTGACCATACGAAAGTGGTGGTTAGGTAAGGTTAGGTGCGGTCATGTATCTTTATACACTCTTTGTTCTTGACGCAAAATTCCGACAGCGATATGCTCGTCTTAGTAACTTGCTTCGAAAACATTGTTTCTGAAACATGTTTCCATGTCTGGACTTGGCTTAAGAAATATAAATCCGAACAAAAACACCAGAGGTGCAAAAAGTGGAGCCAAGTTCTTTAGCCCTAAAAAGGTGTGAAATGGGAGACGGATGAGCCAAGTTCCTTGGTGACAGCATGTAACAGGAACAAA
>JAGDQP010009833.1:33510-48202 GCA_022664845.1 Lepisma saccharinum | reverse complement strand
CATATATATATATATATATATATATATATATATATATATATATGGTTGAGTGGAAGAAAAGGTTTGGCGATCTTAACTCCGCTATAGTAAATAAGGCGAAATAAATAAATATGAAATAAACTCAAAAGAAAATATTTTATGAGGGTGATATACACTTATATAGAGTGATGTAATGACGCACAGGGTTGTGAGAGATATGCGTTATGGCAAATATATACGTACAATATGAAATTTAGACTTAACATAATGAAAAACGTAGTATTTGAAAGTACTTCCTAGAATATACTTTTTTGTGGAGCTTTGTGTTCATGTGTATACTATGTGTAACAGCATAATAATTCCCACATCCGTTTAGAACCTAGAAAATGCGTTATATCTGCTACACAATAAAAGTGTTCCAATTCCTAAAAATACAGAAGAAACAGCGCACTCATTTTTGTGTCAGAAAACACTTGTTAAAGTTAATGCCTTTGTCATAGCGCACGCGAATTCATTATGGCTTGAAACTTCAACAAAGGCATTTATTTTAATAGGAACATGCTAGTCTACATACAAATTTTATAACCCTAGCGCTTCAAATATCATACTTCGTATACATCGTACTTTTGAACAAAAGTGTTATTAATTTACCTGAAACATGAACGGATCGCAGGCAATTTTAATATCCGCTCATACCTTCAGAAACTTCCAGGCATTAAATGCGAGCGCAATCCAGTGTTGTCAACACAGAAATCTGTAACATGTGTCTTATAATCGAGCCTCGAGCGTGATATATCACCCTGTAGTACCTGTCTCAAAGTGCATTGGACCACTGTTATATTAAAATCTTGAATCATTTTACTGGTAAACAAAACTCTTGTAATGTGTGCGTAGATGACATTGATATCGTCTTGCTTCCAAGGTTCCCTGTTGTTTATTGTAAATATGTAAGCTCTTGAAATTTAAATTGTATATTTCAGGCATCTAAGGCTCAGGCCGGGATAGGGAAGGGGAAGGGATGCGGAAAGGTGTCGACCTGGCCTAAGCTGAAGGTGCCATCCCGGTACTTCCCTGATAACTGTAGTAAAAGGTTACTGTAAATGATCTTATATTTTCACGTTATACGGAGTGTTCAAAAAACAAGCATACGAGAACTAAGAGAGAAAGGCACTGGTTGATCTTGAGTCGATCGCCCTTCTATTTCGAGCTAGCTAAGTTTCCCGTCACTTTCCTTCAATATACCAACTCAGTTTGTTCATATGTCAATATGTTACGCGTTAGGCGCCAATATGTTATAAAGTACATCTGTACTCTTGGATTAATTAAGTATAATTAACAGGTGTGTGTAATTACTTTCCGAACACCCTCTATATCAACTCACAATTGAAGGGCTCCAAAAGAAATAGACACAAGCGTACCAAAGAAAATGTGTTTCTCTTCTGTTGTGACTTTGGTTTAGAACGTCTCCAACGTATTAACGACAAAGTATGTCTGTTGAAAATAGTTATGTAAAGCATCTTGGGAATAGTGACAGTACACACTGTAAATATTACCCGTATCAGTGGTAGTACTTTACTTAAACTCCGTTTACAGTTAGTTTCCTTTACTCTTACAAAAAAAATCTACATCACCTTTCGTGTATTCTTTCACGCATTGTTTCTATAGTCTATAAAACTTTATCACTGAGTTAAGGCTAGAAAATGTATGTGTTCACAAATAGTGGTGGTATTTTATGAACACGTAAAGTTTCCAACCCTGACTCAGAGATAAAGAATTGTGACTTGTGGTGCAAATGACTGATTACAATATTGCATAAGTGTACAATCCAACCCAAACTAAACCTTTGAGAGTGGCAAAATAGTTTACCTTATATACAGATGGCACAGATACAATCCTAAGCTTTCCTATATATTGGAGTTTTCTTTCTCTTTGAACAAGATATGGATATTTTGCAAGATAAAGATAAAATGAATTTTATGGGCGGTAAGAGCACTATGGCTTACGCCCGTCCCGAATGGATATTTTGTGTCGTATATCTTTAGTGTGAAACTTAAAAGATGAGCTTAATAGAATTTTTTTCCTACAAAATGTTACTTACATTTCTTTGCATCTAGGGCCTTCAATTGGAATTAATATTGTCACTATTTTACAAATAGGAGATAACTGACATTTTTCACATAATAGAGAGAATTGCACCATTAAACTGGAAATGAACGTCCTCATAAATACGAAAAAAGCGGGTTAACTACATTCCAGCCAATACAGATAACGAAGTGGGTAGGCGCTTTGGTAACATGCAATTAAATACAGAAATGGATCACATTTTTCCTTCTCCTGTGAAATTAATAAAATGTCAGTTATCCCCTTTTTGCAAAATAGTGACGATATGAAAATAAACCTTATCATTTGCATTATCTGTCATATTTTTTATCCGCACTACGTATGAACCCACTATCATACCAATGTAAAACTGTTATCACAAACCTTGACAAAAATAAAAGGGACATGTTCTGGTACTATATGGATATCACACACATACACACATAGCCCTCCCTGTATATATACGACAAAACAAAACAAGGAAACAGGATTGAAAAAGCATGAAATGAAAAATAAAAGAATCTACAACATGAATAAGGATGGGCAGACGGCATTAATTCTTTAACACGAACGATGATATCTAGTCAGATATGTTTGTTTTGTTGACATTTTGCAGCGACATAATTCTCAACCAGACACTCTGTTCCCTAAAGAGAGAAAGAGATGGTAATTATGATACGTACATACAGTCGACCTTATTATTTTGAAAAGCACCATTCATGACTATTTCTTTGTATGTGTGTGTGGTACTACAATGTCATTTTATGAGAGCCAGAACGAGAAGAAAAGAAAAGCGAAAGGGAGATAATTCAGATTAATACGTCAATAAATTCAAGTGCGGAATTTTCTTTCCTTCTTTTAGCCGAAGTTATTGAAAAATTTTAGTCTCTGTACACACGCAACAGGAAACCAAACGAAGATGGAATGGGATCCATTAATGAAAGAATAAAAAGAACATTACACAAGCGTGGATAAGCAAAGCAAATATCCAAATATTTATCAACATTCATTTTTTAAAACCTAAAGCAAACAATAGCAACCCTATCATTTTACGTATGGTATTATTAACAAATAATGTATACCAAACTATAGAACCAAACAGATGTAATATGAAACGTTCTTTGAATCTATTACGCACAGCTCATCCTTTTCTTTTTTAATCCGTACTTTATAATACTTTCTTTCTTTCACCAGTTACTAAAATAAACTTTTCTTTCAGGTAATTTATTGGCAATATGAGATCAGAATCTACTTTAATCTGTAGGTTTGAAACTTAGAAGGTCATCTTCACCCAACAGAAGGTGATACCAAACTGAAATCCATCATGGTTGCTCAGAGATCGTAAATCTGCCTATGTGTAAAACTCCAATCATTAGTGTTAGCTATACACAAGACTCTTCCAAAATGGATCTCAGATTTTATTGGATTATTGTTATTTGAGTAGATGATTTTCATATCACTTCAGTTAAGTGCAACGGCTCGGATTTGTGTGCCCCATTGCAGCGAGGAGTAAGCTGCTAGGACTAAAGTTATAATGCTACCCAGGATTTAAAAAGTTTGCAAAATTGGCGCGCCACGGCTACCAATCATTAGATTTGGCCACCTGGAGTCACACCTGGTAGCTAATTTTGGCCACCAGTTCTTTTTTCTCAAAATTCTCAACTTTACCGGTACTAAGACAGCTCTTCCGTTCACCACCGTCCTTCATCTTGGTGCCGCGACTGCATTTTCGGCACGCCGTCGTACGTACTGCAGCTTGTTCAGACGCGGCTACGCAACTGTGTGATTGTCCAATAAAATTAGTTGTTCGCCTAAGGGAGAACTGTTTCACTTTTTTATTTGCATGGTAATTCATCTTGGTTCTTGGCTAATTTCAATATAAAGGTGCACAATTGTGTAACATGCATGTAATTTATGTTTAACGTCAATAAACATAATATATTAAATGAGGCCACCAATATGAAACTACAGCACAATGAGCACATATTGTTTACACTTGTTTGCAATGTACTAGTTTCTTTTCTTGCAATTATTTAATGGCATAGCTACTGTTATCAATTAGAATGCACTGACCAAAATTCGAAATGTCTTGGCCAGCGAGAACTAATAGTTTGCTTTTGTCACGAGTGTAGATAACTGGTCAACCCTACACATAAAATTGTGAATTTCATTTTTGATATGTGTGTACAAGGACTTTTGGGTCATGTCTCAGGACAGAACAAGTAATCACAATAGAGGACAACGGAAGGAATTCCAGTTTACGGTGAACACCGTCGAACTAACCTACCTTACCTATCCTAATGCAATTTCACCGAACCGATTCCAATCTTAATTAATCTAAACTAAGCCAACGTACAGAACATGAACATAACGTTAAGAAGCAAGAAACAGGGAAAAGTCAGGAGATCGAATGAAAAAGTTCGAGTGTAAGAGCAATGCTTACCCTAGTTTGGAGTAAAGCCGTCGATGTTTCAAAGGAAGACCTTTGAACCACCTTTACATAAGCATATTTCCAAATTTCAATTAATGAAGGTGCACTCTATTCCAGGTAAGGATGGATGTACTGGTACTCACTAACTCACATATCTTCAAGAAAGAAACACTAATAGTAAACATGCCTACGCAGTATCTTGAAAAGTAAGAATTAAAAAAAAAAATCTTTTATCAACCAAACATCGAAAAGGGACTTGTTTCTCTCTCTCTCTATTTCTCTGTTGAGTTGTTCGCAATGGTGAAATATCACCGTTGGCCGGAAATTATTTGGCCCAATTAAGCCGCATTTTAGAGTAGCTTTGAAGATTCCAAGCAATGGCTAATTCCCTTTTAGGTGATGGGAAGTATTGTTTTCCTCTCTTCCAGACTCTGTTCCTTAAAATCCGGTCACGAAACACTCATCTTTCAACCTTGCGTGCGAAGTGTCCACAAAAATCCGGAGCCACCGTACTCCGTCGAGTTTTGACTGAGCCCTTAGAGACAGAGAGGGAAAAGAGAACTTCACAATAATGTATTGGAAAGGCTGTTTAGAACACATTCCCTCCTCTTCAATGTTTTGCCATTCTTTTGGAGTGGTAAAAATGTTCTTAACGTGCACACACTTACACACACAGAACTTCAGGTAATTTGGTTGGTCTTTTCAGTGTTTTTTTTTTCTTGAGTCTGGAAAGAGGTGGAGACGTATTGGTGAAACGTAACTTTATAAATGAGTGTTTTAGTAACGTCTTTAAAAAAAATAGTTTGCAACAAGAAGGAAAAAAATGCGCTTTTATGACTCAAAAAGTATATTAGTGTTTATACCGGAGTATTGATTGTATTGGTCATAAACCCATAGTTAAAGTCATCAGTTTAGCTTTTGTATCGTTCGTTTTAGTATTTATGATCTAATGATAAGAAGTTTAGAAGATTTTGAAACTTTTCTACTTAATTTCATTCACTGATTTGTCGCCATTAACAAGAAATAATACAAAAGAAAGCATTAAGAATCAGAAGTGATAGGAAAAGTAAAAGTTTCCAAACTAGACCAATATGAACTGGGAGAAAACTCTGGTAATTAATGTTTTGTTGTGGTACAAGTACAGATTAATTGTTCTAAATATTTATAAAGCAATCTACAAGGTATATAAAAAACAACTAAATTGCAAGGCTTACTGTACGTATAATGTTAATTTTTTTTAGATTTTGAGTAGATAAGTCCTTCAAATATTAACATACGTCAATTGCATTTCACTTCATTATATATATATATGCTAAATATATATGTGTGTGTATGTTTAAATATAATTTTATACATATAATGAATCATTTTTCTAGCATCGTAACGAAAAATCTTTTTCAGCATTTTCATTATCTAAACCAGTTGGATATTTTCTGTGAAGTGTTTTAATTCTCTGCTGTTCGTTGTTCACGGTCTTAATGTTTTTTTCCGCAAGTGTAATTCTTGTTCTCCTATATCGTTAGTACTTTTTTACATTATGTGTCAAATGGTTTATAATGTTTTCCGTTTGAGTTCAAACATTTTATTCGGCCTGAGCCTTATACATGGCTGAAGGCCATAAATAAAATTGAAATTCAAATTACACATGATCGAATAATAATATCTTATTATTTTGATTTTGTGACCTTTAGTAGAAATGTATTTTATCATGTATTTCAATCAACTGTTTTAATTTAATTTTTAACCGATTATATTATGTTTGTTTTCTATTTTAAATAATGATTGTTTTTTATCGCACTACACACTTATGTACCGTTAATATTTATGCTATGTCAATATGATTTTAAGATCTACAATTTATTATTGTCTGACAATAGTTTATCCATTACCGTACTTCAGTTCAATCTATTTCGACTATTCGATTTGCAGTGTATTTGTCAAGGTAAAAATTTAATTGGTGGATAGCATGAAATAGCCAATGCATCTATAAAAGTATCAAACCTATCGGCGAATGTATAAAGGGTAAATTATGTTAGGATAGGTTAGCTTCGTTAGGACAGGT
This sequence comes from Lepisma saccharinum, assembly GCA_022664845.1. Classification (NCBI taxonomy): domain Eukaryota; kingdom Metazoa; phylum Arthropoda; class Insecta; order Zygentoma; family Lepismatidae; genus Lepisma; species Lepisma saccharinum. The sequence goes on along the minus strand of JAGDQP010009833.1, from coordinate 41,630 downwards.
TATGGTTGATTAACATAATAGCGCTTGGGTAAGGTTAGGACAAGGTAGGTTTGATTAGGTTAGGTCAGCTAGGGTAACCATATTTCTTACCTTCACCAATCGCTGGTGATTTATACTTACACAGTATTTTCTACATTCACCATAACATATTCAATTACTGCAAACTTCGTTAGTAACAATAATAGCAATGACGAAGTCCTATGCGTTTGCATACTAGTTGCTCACAGCACTCTAATAAGTTATTATTATCTTATTGTTATTATACTTGTTGTAGCAACAACACCTTTTGTTGTTAAGAATAAAATCTTCAGTATTCATAATTGTAAATTTTTTACGAAGAAACGAAACATTATTATTATAATATTAGACCTGTGAAGAAATGCCGAAGAAGGTATATTCCCGTCGGTCAGTCCCACGACAACAATAGCTACTCATTTCTATCTCTGTCTCTAATGTTAACAATCCAGAGAAAATGGAATCTTTTGTCCGTTAGCCCTCTCATCACAGAAGTCCCTGAGAAACTATTTGGATGTGTGGGCTTTCAATAGCATCGTCACCCACTAGTAAGTAAGATGGCTGGAAAAACTGCTCCTTAAACTAGTGTCATTGTTTTTAAAAAGTTTCATTTTCTATTGTTAATAATATAATGTAAAGTTGTTTTTCCTTTACTTGTGGGATGTGTCAACTCTGCCTAATGAGTGTCAGTTAATTAAAGCTGTTGGTAAACATCCTTGTTGGTGATACTACATTGTTGTCTTTTTGTTGAACATTGACTTATATTACGTTGGCTATGTCATGTGAGAAGGTAATTTACTTCTAACAAGGCGGATCGATTTTTAAAAAATAATTTTGCTTGAGTAAGAATAATGAGTGATTGCACTTTCAAGGTTTCTTTTAAAATACATTTATTTCCACAAGAATAAGTCGCATTATGCTTGTCATTTGAACCGAACAAATACATTTTATCCTTACATGCCCAGAGTCCTTGCACTGTCCTGTCCTTAATATTCCTATTGTTTAATTGTTTTCAACTTGTTAAACCGAGAGGGTAAGTAGTTTTTAAAGTGTATTTTATCTGCAAAGATGATTAATGTTGTAGATATTGAAGTGACCAAAGTCAAATGTATAGTGAAAATATTAACAAAAAATACTAGTCTTTTCTTATGAAACTGAGTAGTAAAATTACGGTTTACAGAATGCAAAATTTTAAACTTTTTTTTTTATATACAGTTACTTTAAAAAAATTGTATTTTCCATCTTTCTGTAAAAAAAAAATTTAAAAATCTTAGTTTCGTGTCTCGAAATGACATTTAGTCTGGATTGGAATCAACAGAATACACAGCATTCTACATGTCTAAGAAACTGGCTCGCCTTCTCCGAAAAATATATTTGGAATTCGAGTTTTATTTAAGGACTTCAAGCAACTTTGGCTCAGGTCGTCCTGAAAATAGATATATCAATTATTATGTATATCAGTTCATTCTCAATTTATGTTCCTATTTTCAACATCCTTAAGTATCACGGATGTTTTGAACATGTTGAATAATCAACGTAATTTGGAAAACGTTATTCTTATTGAACGAACGTGTCAAAATCCTGAGGTTTGATGCGTCAGACTAGCGTCCAAGATGTTTTATGTTCGAATTCCGGCTGGATTAAGGACGTTTTGGGATCTTTTTATTAGTGTATCAGTATGGACCGAAGTCATAGGTGTTAATATTCCCTCTCTTCCAAAAATATAAAGTTTATCAAAATGTTTACCCTACTAAAAATAAATAGAAAAGCTCTGTTTTAATTATTGGTTTTAGAGCATTAACTTTCGCACACCTACTCACTCAAAGTGTATGACTGATGTAACTCATTATTATTCTTTAGATTGGTATGATCAGAAATTGATAGTTTCAGCTTCGAACGAGCATTTACACTTTTCAAAGAACAGTTTATTACCTTTTTTCATTTCTAAAACTCTTTTGCACGCCAGAATTAAGACAATGTTTGAACACTTCTTGTACACTACTTCTTACACACAACTTACAGTGTATCAATTCACTGTTTTGGTATCCTAGGAAACAATTAGAATTTGGCGAGAGCGAAGATAAAACCCGAGGAACGAAAAAAAAAAAAGATATAAAGGCGCGAATAACAAGACGAAAGATGCATTCGCCAAGAGAAAATCTTTCTTCTTTGATCCGATGAACAAAGGGTTGAGGAAGAGGTTGATTAAATATTTTGTATGGAGCCGAAATGTGGATTATTATACAAAATTGGAAGCCTACTAAAAGTCGACATAAAGATGGATTAAAGAAGAATAGATGGGCACATAAATTGTGTAATAAGGAGGTGCTGAAGAAAGTATCTGAGAGACGAACAATAATGGAGGCAAGAGAGAAGAGAAAAACAAACTGGTTAGGACACAATCTGCGCAGTCTGTGTACTAAAAGATGGAATTGAAGGTGTTAAAGGAAAAATGGGAAGAGGAAGGATAATCCAGTTCCATTACAGTATTAAGGGAGATGAATCGTACGCCAAGGATAAAAGGAAAGAGCATGATCGGATGAATGGAGAGGGATTAGCATTCCTTAAAGGACCTGTCTCTTTTGACGTACTGTATATATACAGTATATCATTCTTGCTAACCTAATTCAGTGTAAAAAGGCACAACTTCTATATTTGAATGTTCCGTATAAATAAATAAATCTTGTGAATAGATCCAATTCTGTATTGCTGGAAAAATAGTTTATCCACAAAAATATTGTGAAACAAGATAATCTTTACAGCTTCTGTTCAAATATAAATAAATAAAATAAAACAACAATCCTACGAAATGTATAAATCCATAGTCATCGTAGCATAGGCCTAAATGCCGTAACGTAACTTCTTAAGCCTTCATGCCGGATATTTATACCCTCCAATCAAGAGAACGCAAACTTCTTTCCAGAAAGGAATAGTTAATGTGTTTTCTTTTCTTTCTTTTTTTAAAAATGGAAACGAAAAGTAAACTTTAAAGAACAGAAATGAAAGAGATATATAAACTGATATGCTATATGATGGGTGAAGGAAATATTCTACTTTTTTATATATATATTTTTTTTCCACACAAATATTTCATTTCTTTTATTTCCTTCCAAGACTAGTAACCCGTACCGGCCGGCAGCCCTTTGTGTTGGTGCACCCATGCATTCTAGCAGAAGTAAAAATTGTGACGAAAGTAGTATAATTCTTCCCTTTTTATTTTTTGTTACATTTCCTTTCTCCGTTATTTCCCCTCCTCCTCTCTTCCACTTCTGTGCGTTTGCCCTTTCATTTGACGGCTATCAGTGGTGATTGATGATCCGCCACTGCGTTGTCGCTCGAGTTTAGTTCTCTGAAAATTACTTTGCAAAGTCTCTGATGACATCGATCAAGCGTTCTTTTCTATCTTCCACATACTTCTGCTGCTCACCTTACATACATACTCAGGCGTAAGGTTTGTATAACGAAGTTCCATATAATAATAATAATAATAATAAAACGCGCAACCCTCGTGCTCTAGTGGTTACGGCCGCGGACTAAGCATAAGCACTGGGAAGCAACGCAGCTTCGAGTCCCACTGCTGACCATAGCTAATGACAATGAGTAATGACTCAGAGGTTTTCGTGGATGTACCTCAGTTTCACCAGAAGAATGCCTGACGCCAAGACGAAGATCCTTATTAGACCATATTGTAAACAAAAGTTCTACAAGAATGTTGAGAAATTAATCCGATAAAACTAAGAGCACACATGATAATATCTTACTGAGGAGCCCTAATTCATTTGGTAAAGCGTTTGTTTTGAATTCGGAAAATGCTGAGTTTGAATCCAATCAGACTGAAGTTTTTCTCAGGTATTTTCTTCAGTCACACCACGCTAATGCCGGAATGGCCGACGTCCCTTAGCCGTAGTCAGAGATGCCTGAAGGCTATAAACACACTCTGTACAAATATTACATAATAAGCTTTTCGCTCATCTTGCACAATTTAGTAGCAGTTCTCGAGCACCGAAATATGAATTCCAGAAAAATATGTGCAAAAATTATAGTGCCATCGAACTAAGGCATTTGCAGATTTGCGTCAACCAATGAGATTTGTTTATACTGTTTGAAGTGCCTGCCCACCTATCAGCAGTGCTGAGTTTAAGTTGACCCTTGAACAGACCGACCGTCCTTACTATGAAGTTAATCTGTTTTCAGGGTGATTTCTCAGTTGTATCAGATAAACTGCAATATAGTATCAAATGATAGAAACGTCCCTTCTCAACCCACAGCTCGCATTCGGAAACGTGTGTTGTATAAGAAATGAGTTCTTCCAAACTTGTGACGGGTTAGTCTTCTTCACGTGGCCACAGAGATCACCAGATTTAACTGTGTGCGATTTCTCTTATGGGTTTTATTTAAAAAGAGTGTCTATACTTACTTTCCTCCCTAATAATCTACAACAATTTAAATTACACATAGCTGCTCTCATCCAGCTCATCTCGATAGATTTGCTTGAGCGATGTGTGGCATGAGTTGGAATATCGCCTTGATACCAGCCGCGTGACACGAGGAGCGCACACACATTGAGTATCTGTTGGTTGAGGTGAGCACAAATATTTGGAGAGTTTCTCTTTCTAATGACATTAATTTAACATGCGTGCGACCATAGATAGTGGCTCCATACCTGTTTATAATCACGGAGGATATTAGTGGACATTGTATATTCCTACTAATATCCTTGTAGTGTTTTTCTAGAAACGATATTTCTATAGAATAAAAATAGCATATAGAATAAAATAGATTCTTGAAGTTGATTTTTCTTTTTTGAAATAAGCTAACAATCTGCAAATTAACTTCACTATTAAGGTGAATAACAGCTGTCTTTTAAGACGGAAAAGTTAGAGAAATATTGCATCATAGCTATACGTTTATGGAACTTTCAATTTTAAATTATTATTCAGAATAAAAATTTGAAATGAATTAAGTCTATACCGAAACATGTAGATGTGTACTTTTTATGTAATAAGAAAAAAAACTTACCTGATGGAAGCCAAGATAGCTTTCTATGCTGTGTGTGGCGAAGAACACCTCCCCCTCGCAGGTAAGGATGAGTAGAAAGCCGTTAAGAGCCTAAGAAGTCGAGAGAAAAAGACACTAATTAGCATAAAGTCAATAATAAATTACTTGTGTTGCAACCTAAGTATTTTATCACCTCTTGTACTAAATACATACCGTATTGTAGATAGTATTTTAGTTGAGAATAAAGATTAGGTATTTGAGTCTTGAATATATACAAATTGTGTGTCCTCTGCGCGCCTGGGATGACAAAAACTGACACTCGTAATTTTGTTGTTGTTATTAAACATATTTGCAGTAAGTACATTATGTCTGTAAGTAAGATATAATTATGTAAATATACATAGTTGTTTTTTAACATGTCATCGAGCATTTCATATGCTTCTACGTATGATGAATTTCGAAGCGTTTTCAAATGATATTAATAAAAAAATTCTATTTTCTACCCTTGAACTTCAGAAAATTATTATTAATTAATTTCAAAGATATTTACAGATCAAAGGCATTAAATAAAATTTTAATCTAGTATCTTAAACTATTCAAATACAAATAAACAAATTAATTAACAAAACACATGCATTTATACAGGTATATGAGAAAATGTATCTCACTTCAATATTGTTAGTTGTTTTCACTTTATAACGTAATATGTAATATGTTTGTTAACTTCTTCGATCAGGCATGAAGTGAACAAAATGACTTTTTATTTGTAGACCATGGCACTTCAAATATGGTTATATTAGCGCTGGCAATTTGGGATAATGTATCCGTTCTTTCATCTTCAATGTGTTCAGGACAATTTTAAATATTTAGGATACCTTGACCGGTCAGAAGGTTTTAAATGGAAGTCACATCGTGTGTGGTCGGTCAAAATGCGATCAGGGCTCGTCCACTTACGAGCATGTTCATGGCGAAATACAACTTGAATGTAAGTATGTTGGAAGAGCAGTAAACTACTCCGCTGTTATTTCTAGCAAATGATTAAGAAACCTTACATTTAAGCCACAACATTCATTCATGCTAGCAATCATTGAAAGAGTGAAACGATGCATAAATTGTTGCTGTCTACTACAGCGAAACTCGTGCTGTTGTCATGTACGTACATACCTACAATGTCAATAATGAGACCTATTATTAGGAGTTAAGTCTTGAGTATAGGCAGAGTGTGCTTTCCTCTGCTTACATTTACGCGTGTTTCGAACACGCAGGTTCATTAGTATAAGACCATGTGTGTCTGGAATTGAACAACATGATTATAAGTTTACACATATAATCAGTCAGTCAGCGAGAGCTCTTGCAACATATTTTCGTCCATACTTTACACGTAATCACAACATATTTGACCTCCCACTTGCTACATCTCTCAAAGGCCATGTATTTGTTTCTCTTTTGCTTGATCGAGACAAAATGTACACGCTATTACTCGTATGTTTGATTCAAGCAAACCTTTCTGAATATATTTTTAAAAGTATACTGGTATTTCATATTGAACCAAACAGTCAATATAACTATATTAAATTTATCAGATTTAGGCGAGCGAGATTACAAGACAATAGAGATATAGGCGTAGAATTATGGAATCTGTGGTTCGATTAAAACTTCTACAACCAATCCTATTTACATCATGAAATATAAATTTTACATAGGTATTTTGTTGTCCGATTTTCCGACCTTACCAAAATTCTATATCTAACATTCCGGAACTCCAAAATTTAATTCAGTTTCATTCTGGAACTCCGGAATTACAAAGATTGGCATTGCTATTCCGGAATCGATATTACAAGTTCGGAATTTCCGGATTACAACTACGGAATAGTCTAGAATTTAGATTACCTCTAGTGTGTGGATATATACGCTGAATATGCAACTGAAACATCTAATAAGAGAAATATTTCCATAAAAATTAAAAAAATACTTGTCCCGCATGAATGGAGAAATATTTTCTTATATTTTTAAGCAATACCTATGGCTCACTAAAAATATTGTTGTTATTTAGATTTTCCAATCAGTTTGTTTATTTGTTCTGATTGCTACTTTGAAGAACAATTAGTTACAGTTTCTCATGTCTATCTTTATTTAGATCCCTTAAAGGTCTATATCAGGATCACAGAAATGCCACTAATAAAATTAATTAACACAAAACTCTTCCTCTTCCTTTGGTGTTTCCCGTAGTTGACGTAATTCTGGAAATAAAGTTCACTCAAGCTATGATGGAATTCTAGGGAATTCATTTTCATCAGACATTGAGTTCACAGGGGATGAATAAATGCATAGGATAATCGTTCATTGCTTTCAAACAAACTACAAAATGAAGTGGATTCTCAAAATGGCGCAGTCTCTCTCCGTTAGTTGTCAGATCCTTTCTTTCACAGAGCTTAGGGAAGAGAGTGATGTAGGGGATGGATCTCTTTCTATCTCTTGCATCTCTGCACAAGCGCATTGGAGACTTCGTTGACATTGGAGAGACGCATGACAATAGGCCAGCGTGCGCTGCTGGGAATTTAAAACGGAATGAGAAAAAGCACACACATACAAAGAAAGAAAGAAAGAGAGAGAGAGAGAGAGAGAGAGAGAGAGAGAATGTCCCCATTTAACTGATGTACGTGCATTATGGATTCGCCCAGTAGCCAATGTCAGTTGTTTTATGGCAACAGCATATAGAGATGAAACAGGGAAACAAATGAAAGTGAGCTAATTGCTTGATTTCACTTACAAAAATATAGTGGTCACAATTGTTACTTTTTTATGTTTCTGAGGCACCAAATTCAAAATTCAGAATCAAAATATGCTAAGGTAAAAGCACCAGTAATGGACAGTGTACCAGTAATGGACACTTGAGGAGAAAAGTTGTAAAATACGATTTTCCTAAGGGTGGTAATCATTTCACCTACATGGCAAAACTTAATATCGTATGTTCTGATGTCACTGAATACTATTCGCTCGTCATTGGCTTCATCTGATATTTCTGACATAATACATACAATATTTTGAGAGGAAATCACATTTTTTGTCTAACATTGTTTTTGTACCAGTGATGGACACTGAAAAAC
>JAGDQP010009833.1:0-33110 GCA_022664845.1 Lepisma saccharinum | reverse complement strand
GTTTTTCAGTGTCCATCACTGGTACAAAAACAATGTTAGACAAAAAACGTGATTTCCTCTCAGATAGTGTATGTTGATGAGAGTAATGGGTAGAAATCACTAGAAGAAAGCATGGAGAACGTGTAACATTCTCATTTGACCAATACATTTAAACTGTATTTGAGTTAAAAAATTATAACGGTGGAAAGTGTCCTCAAAGTGTCCGTTACTGGTGGTCCCTTAATTGTCATTATTTCAAACAAAAGAGCTATTTCAGTTTTGTTTATGAAGGTGATAAATAAAGAAGAATTTTATAGCTAGCTATATTAATTTGTCGTATTTTGTAATGAAAAAGACAGTTAATCAAGAAGAGGAGAAGTGAGACGAAAATAATTATGTAATAAAGGAAAACAAATTCATGAATTAACGTAGATTTGAAGTGTAGCTACAAAATGAAAGAAGAATACAAACTCCTTAAAGGACATAAATAAAAAAGGAAAGAACTTGCTTACTTAAGTTCGTCATTTCGATGTTTGAGCTATTTTGTCTATCATCGTGTTCAAGAGATCAGAAAAAAAAAACGTAGAAAGGAATAAATCGGTTCGGTCTGTATTCTTGTAAAGCTTCTTACCTCTTCCACTTGTTTTCCCATTGTGTTCCTTTCACTTTTACAAAAAGCTCAGAAAAGCCAAAGGAAAAACAAAACAAAAATACTATTTCTACTTTCGAAACAAGTGTCTTTTTTTTAAAGCAAAATGAAAGCATAGTTGATGTGGTTTGTTGTCTATCCAAAAAGAAATGAAACCAAGTCGGATAGAGCACGTGGAGGGTCTTCCTCGGGGGTCGGGCAGGTGATGCCCCCTTCTCCCTCTTTCTTCTTCTTTTTTTATCTTTTTTTAACCTTACCAGGTACGGCGAGTTCCAAGGAAGAAGGGATCCCCAGAGCAGTTATTGATTTTTGTCCGGTGGTGGTGACGTGTTCCACGTTTCCCCTTATTCCACTTCATCCCGCCTTCCCCTACAGGTACTCAGGTAGTTTCCTGCTTCCCAAACCTCCTCTCTTCTCCCCGTGGGGGCCTTTGTTGAAGAGATCAGTATCCGATAAACTCGGCGAAAAGTTGGCTGAGAGAATAAGGGTTTAAAAGATCAATAATTTGTATCCAAGTCCATAAATTATCAGGATAAAGTATCGGCTTTATGCACGTCCTAAAATCTACAATCTATATCTGCAATCTACACGCTATAACAGTCTTTATGAAAGTTGTTCGCGCATTATTGCAGCCATTTGTCACCATAGTGCCTTATCCTTACGGCGTAATTTTCCAGAATATTCGTCGAGTAGGATTATTGGTTCTTGTGGACTTAAACCCAGTAGCTAAAGAGGTCAAGGGTTCACAAAGAATTATTCATCTCATCTCATTCATCTTTAATGACGATTTGATTCTCTGCTTTTTCATATATGGTTTTCCAAAATTCATTTTTTTTTTTGGTGTGTGCGTTCCTGTCGGTGAATTTCCATGCACTAAGGGATAAAAAGGTGACTTTAGTTAATTTCCCAAAACGGTTCTACACGGCACTTTCCATAGTAATCATTCGAATTGCTCCATCTTCTACAGCCTGATTAGATTGTCTATGTTCCTGAAAATAACACCGACAAATGCAACCCATGGTCATCCGTATTAAAATTAGGATCTGAGGGAAACTCTGAAAAATAAGTACAGCTGCAACATGATTGATTCAATTGATATAAACACTCTAAACGAGCAATTAATCTTCTAAAGACGGAACCTATGTTTCTTTGGTAAATTGAGCTCCGAACCAACCACTCCGTTCAATGGACAATTGGACATCCACAGATAACACGCGTGGCAACCATTTGACCGACTGGAGGCCGACTGCAACGTAAGATCGGAGATTTATTATTACTTTCATTCCTATACCACAGTTCCATTTTAAATTATGAAATCATTACCACTTCCATGTAGTAGGTCTTCACGACACAATATGTGGCACAAGAAACCTTTAGCCATTGCTATTTAGTCAAACATACTAATATTGTTATTGAGCTAGAGAACAAATATTGTGTGTTGTTGTTACGTTAAACTCCGTTCACTATACGATATTGTTGAACGTAACCTAATAATATATGTCTACCATGTAGCTTTAGTAATAATAAGGTTTGATTTGTTCTGACAGAAACCATTGCGACGTTCTGATAAGACCATGTTAATGACAATGACATTGGTGTCTCTAAAGTACAGTGTCATTTACTTAAAAAACAAAAAGGAAACGAAAGAGGTGATAAGACATAAAAATATAGGCGCCATTAAAAGTGTTCTGTACCTCGTCTAGACTATATGTCTTATCTTGAAAATTTAAACCACTTATAAATGTGTAAACTGTTTATTAAGTTTTAGCTTTAAGAAGAAAGTATTGTTACTTAAAAAGAATATCTTTTCTTGACCTTTTTTTTTTAAAAAAAAAGTCTTATTTAACCGATAATTTCCTCCATTACTTAAACTTTCCGTTAATGGTCTCTTCCGTTTTTCTTAACTTCGTTGTTAAATTTGATATTCTTTATGTTAGTACTTTCCCTTTGCTTCTTATCGCTTTTTCCTTTCATTCTTCGGCTGTATTTCTAGGCGTTTGCGTGCCCCTCAACTGATACCGCGTGCAAAAATACATTACTCACAGAGATCTTCAACAGTGTTGCCAACCTATTGTTGCAAAAATGCAAAGGAAATAGTTGTGGAAAACGCACAGAATAGAATTTAGATATTTTTTTAAAAAGTCTATTCAAATACCGCGTAGTTCGATACATGCAATTATATGGAAAAGTATTGATTACTGTAATGATCATATCAACAGGGTAATTGCAAAACAAGTTAAATCATTTTTTTTTAGAAAAAGAAATAGTTTTCGTCTCCACTACTTCATTAGAGGCGTCTTACACATGAAACTGCAATATTTCGTGCAGAAAAAGATATAACTGTCACTTTACAGAATGAAAGAAATTGTCATTGGTGCAAAATAAATTATATCCATTTTTAATTCTTTTTGTTTTTACATTTGAGTTTAATGTGTGTAAATTTACTTATTTAAACTTACGTCAGGCATTGTTAGAATGAATTCGGAGAGAGTAGGCTTAAGTGTTGTAAGTTGAATGGGAAGATAAATTAAAAATATAGTTGGTATGTTGACAGTTGGAGAAGGAAACGTGGATTGTCAGAAGGAACAGCGCAATGAAGTAGATAAGGAAAGAAGAAAGCCGCTGGCTTCCTTAAATTCAGTGCAAATCCCGATCTTCCAAATGTGTTGCGAACATTACAGAATTGGCAGGGTTTCAATGTTATCAGAACAGTGAAAAGGACCCGTAGACCATACTTATTGTTTATGACTTACGGCAAGTCCGTGTTCTTCGAAAAGTCTTCATTTAAAGGGTTTATTACTCTTGCCAGAACTATACAATTTTGGTATTCGTGATGACAAAAACAATTAATTCATACACCTTGATTGTAAACCAATCAGAGCGAGGATGAAAATAAAGTTTCACTTGTTATTTTCCACTATCTGAACAATGCCATGCAAATGGAAGAAATATTTGAAAATATCGCACGTATTTTTGATTATTGATGTTCGCAGATGTCAAACCAAACCTGATTATTGTTACAACTATGATCCAGATTTGGTTTCAGAATGCAACTGAACGCACTGAAACTATAAGAATGTTTTATTTTTACCCTTGTCATAGCTTCTGCTGCTTAAAAGGCTATTTGGGCGTAGTTCTCAGGAAACTACTCTTCTTCCAGAACATTACCACACTATTTTCACAAACATGTTGACTGTTTTTTATTTACCCCAAAGACAGGCCAGATAACTGGAAACGCAGGTATTTATGGAAATACAAACTACTGAATGTCTTTCAATCAGATAAAAGAATTACATTTATGAAAGAGATACTGCAACAAGGTGTAGAAAAAAAAGGGTTTCACTTCTTTAAAAAAAAGGTTGCTGCCATTTGCAACAACAAAATCTTCGAGGCCGATATCAGAGTTCAAACTAACAGATATTCATAACTTTTTTAAAAGGAGTGGACTGGATACCAGATTGTAAATATATTTTTTGGAACATTTTCCTCATTTCCGAAATACAATTTTTGTGGATTTAACTTGTTTTAAATTTTAATTTTCATGTGATTTGTTTTGATCCTAAATTAAATATTCTAGTTAAAAATCAAAGAATTATCTTAAGATTCACAACATAGCAATATGCGTAAGTGCTGTAGGAGATATTTTTCCTTTACTTATGGTTACATTTATATTCACTACCATAGTGTCGTTACCGCCCATAAAATTAATTTTATCTTTATTTATATTCACTAGTGTAGTACAAAGTATAATATGTATAGTACACGTATAATATTTACTAAAGAACAGTTAACAAAGAGAGATTTAAGAGGGTAACTAAAGTGATGTAGAGGTAAAAAAAGAACGTAATAATGATGAGTGTAGGTTCACCCGGTGTAGCTTTTGACACTAGGAATCCTTACAAGGTGAATTTATGGTAGTTTTCCATTGGCTTTCTTCGAATGGAAATGCTATTAATGTTTCAAGCATGTAAGCTGGAGCATTGAGTGGATTGAGAACCAATTAGGATAAACGCACAACAAAAAGAAACGGACGAAAGAGAATCAGACCAATGCCGTACTAAACCGATTCGGTTTTCGCACAATATCACTTTCCTTCGCTTCAATTTGATGATTATGGTGTCCTGCTGCTCTTAAGACCCCTTGATTAAAAAAAAGAAAAGAATTATGTCATATGGGTTGAGTATGCAGCTGTGGTCTAAACTTGTCGGATATCTGAGGCATGAAATAACTCATCATGGAACTGAGCAGCTAGAGCCTTAATCTATATATCATTTTGGCATTCGACGTGAATTTGACAAAAAACTTTAGTCAAGATTACCGGCCACAGAAATAGAACCTGCATGCTTTCGTCAGTGCCGACCCATACTACTAGACCACGTGAGCTGAGTGGGAACACCTTCATCAGAAGGCAATAAGCGAACTCGCTCATCCACTGTCTATATAAACGAAGTACGTAGATATGAAGTATTAAAAAGAATCTCAAAGAAACAGGCTGATAACTGATGCAGAACGTAGAGTGAATCCGACAGCGATGAAAAGTAAGATCGGTCTTGTAGTTTGATACCACCTGGGCTACATAGATCAGACAGTAATAAGCCTTATCTAAAAAATATAATAAAGGCATTCTTCTATGTGCAATACATACCTATTATTTTCATTGCTTATATTAAAGGTTGAAACATGAAATGACAATCGATTGATATCGCCTAATACAATATGCATTAACAGAGAGCCCGTGCGGAGGAAGGTATATGTGCATGCAATGCATCACCGTATTTTGGGTTGCATACAACCAAGGGAATCTGCCTCGACATGCAAGCTAATAATTAATGTGTAAGAAAAGATGTACTATTTAAACATGATGTGTATGTAATAGGACAGTAACCTGCTTCATTCTATTCTGGATTGCTAGGCAAAGCCGGACATTCACATTCAAGGAATTGTGAATAATATATACTGACGTAACAAGCTTGTACAAAATGTTGTTTCATTAAAAAAAAGCAGCGTTTCTACAAAAGCCGGATTAATCCAACGTTTTTCTGGCAAGGACCAAACAAGTTGAAGGATTGAGTTCTTGATAGATACAATATCACGTAGGTCGCGTGAAGAGGAGCAGTTTTCGTCACAAAATTTTCAATTTCTTAAACAAACCAAAAGTATTTCTTATATGCCAAAAGTTTATTTATAATAATAATAACCATCGGCGTTACAGACATTAAGGTCCTGAGCCTGCCCCAACGCCATCTGTGAGCATTTGGTGGAACTGTGTCCACCTGAGTGACGGCAGTGTGGTCAGTTCTGCGTGCCACATAGCCACGAACAGGCGTATTAGGGTATTTCTAGACCTAGTGGCCGTCACGTCTTTATTCACGTGACTCCCCAGTTTTCCTCAAGACGCTGGGTGGACGCCGAAAAATGGGACTCCAGCTGGAAGTTGAATCCGGGACCACGCGGACATGAATCCAATGCTCTAACCACTGGACTATGGAGCCCCTAAAAGTTTATTTAGCGCTGTTTTTTTATTTTGAGTAACATACATTCACAACATTAATATAACTATATTTATCTTCTGCTAAGAGCGGATATGTCCAATTTATTTCAACAAGTCATAGACAAGAGAATAGAAAAGCTATTTTACCAAAGTTTATAGGTATAAAAGCTATCTTTATAAAATATGTTAAGTTATTATGCTGTAAGATAACATCAGAAAATATTTATATCTCTTTTGCGAAAAATTCAACGTTTCGGATTTTCCAGCTTTTGCTACTTACCTTTCAATTGCGTAATTCTATTCCATAGCTAATAAATATAGACGCCAGAATTTTATGTTTAAAAAAAATGTATATAAGAGGATAGTGCTAATAAAAGTAGCTACTTGAATCTCATGAATGTTACACATTTTCATGGAGATTGATGCATATGTGAAAACATTGAATTTTTCCATTAACTTTACTTTAATATGTTGAAATAATATGAATACCAAGAAAAATGTCCATTTTTAATTTCTATAAATTAACACTGAGTGAATTTGAATAAGGTAAATGATCTGAATTAGATATGTCTCTCTAGCTGGAAATAAGTGTCTGAAACAGGAATTGTTTGAACACGGAATTCAAACTGGCTTCAAAATATTACTAATTTCACATCCATAAAATTGAAATGTAGACAAGCGCTTTTCAACTCCTTTAATATTCTCGGAGGGACAATAAAATAGAGGAAAACAAGTTTCACGAAACGAAAAATTCCATTTGTTTTTTTAGTTTATTTTACGTTCAAGAGATGGTAGCATATTATCAGATCCTATTGTCCTGATTTCAAAAGAATGAAGCCCTATATTTCGTAGGTGTACCCAACAACAAGCAAGGGAGAGTCATTGCTATAGACCTCTAAGGACACTTTAATATACGTCATAGCAAACACTGTTGCCAAATTTCATTTCTTTAATTTGTTCAAAACGTGACACTCGTTATCTGGGGTCAAAACGCGAGATAAAATGCTATTTTCACAGCCAAGTAGGCTTGAGGAGGTGGCCGCGCTTACCAACATACAGAAGGGAGAGAGAGAGAAACAAAGAAGATCAAAATTTTAACCTTGTCTCTGCTCTCCTGATGTTCAAGCCTTAGTTTCTTGTTCTTTAGCTTACAGCATGGAAACAAACTTTCAAAAATAACACTATAGTTGATGTGAAGAGGAAACGCAAAAGCTTAATCGTGAAGCCACAGCAATATTGAGAAGTATGCTGGAACAAACATGGCAGTATATTCGTGAGTACAGTATAAAGATCTAAAATTTCAAAGAACCGAAGAACCGTGAATTTAGGAACTGTTACCGTGCAGTTACAGAGAAGCATTGCTAAGCTCCATTCTCCAGCTGTATTAATTCGGTATATGTACTCAGTTAGTAGTAGACATATTGAATTGCAAAACCCTTAGTTTGCAGACTATCATGGCTTCATCTAAAATATTTTTTGTACGTTATCAATAATAAAAATTGAAGCTACATATAAAAACTAGTAGCAGAAATCTGAATCGATCTTAAGTGAGAATTTTTGCTACACACATATATTTAAAAAAATCTTTTTATTTTTGTCTTTGTCTCCTTCTCCCTCTTTCGATTATCCGGTTGAGTCATGTGGCGTGAGATTGCCCGGTTCGGAATGCTCGTTAACATCCCGAGTTCACAGGAGGCGTTATTGCTGCATGACGTCATCAAGGTAAGAAGGATGGACATCAAGAAGTGGTTGCTGATCCAGATGGCAGAGGAAAGGAGGGGGAAACAAGAGAGGAGAATTATCATCAGGAGCCATAAAAGATAGGGTCGTTACTTTAGACGTAGGGAGGAGACTGCCCGAGTATATGCTTTGGCGACTGTCTTCTCTTAGACTGCTTAAGAGAGTTCAAGTTATTTTATTATTTCCATCATCATCATCATCTTTGTTAAAATAAAGTATTTATTTGTAAAAATATTTTCTGACTTTTTTTTACGTTTTAGATCAAAGAGTGTATGTAAGTAATGTGCATAAGAATTGTGCGAAACTTATCATGTGTTTCTTTAGGTGAATTTAACACTAAATTATTTAACGAATGTTTCTTAAACACTTCCTGTATACATGCCACAATGTATCCGGATAATCTCTTGGTCACTCTTTTTCGCATCGACCTCTTTCACTATCACCGAGATGAACCGGATTCTGTCCTTTCACCAACTTTATTAGTTCTTTCCTAGTCAATAAAAGTTGTTTATTGATTCACTGTAACTCGTATAAGGAAGTATTTTTTAAAAGTGTTCGAACAGCAACCAAAAGCGAAAAAGTAGACGAGAATTTATTTTAAAAAAATGACTCTTTTGATACGTGCACAAAATCTTTTTACAATATAAAAGAATAACACTGTTTCCTTTACAATGTTAAAGATGGTTTGATCTGTCTGTCTGTCACACAGAACTCAATGAAAATTTCTGCAAAATAATAGGTTTCAGATTTATAATAATTGACATCTATTCACTTCGCCGTTGTCAATACACTATTTGATGTGTGACGTCACATTTTCGTGGTAACCCTTATCCAACAGAAGATATAGATCGAATGGTTTTGCAGTATCACAGGTAAAGCTTGTGATATAGCTATGAGAAGATACATAAAGTAAGTGCTCGTATTAAGCGTTCATCAGTAGTTTATTTAATGCAGTAATATGGAACATGAGTTAACAACAGGAACTTTCAGAAGTTTAATTAAAGAAATTACGATAGTGTTCTGTCTATTCGTAGATTGGAAGCATTACGAAAAGTGAGACACGCTTTGGCAGGAGAAAATAGAAGCTATGTGATTAATTTAGTATCTTTCTCTGGTTTTCGACGAGGAATTCTGATTCGTCAGCAAAAGAATTCACACTTACTTTCGAAGATTTTTCAAGGTTATTAGCTTCAGTTTCCATTTGCCATTTATCAGTTCCCATGTTGGCATCCTTTAAGTTGCGGTAGATATCCCTGAAGGCACTTGGATAAAATATTTGTGATTTTTTACTTCAGGGAGCCAAGAGGTCAAAACAGAGTAATTCCTGAAGATAACACTCTTTCATATTATAATGTTACTAACGTTCTTTCGAAGGGGTAAACCCTATCTCTCTAATATTTATCGATACAGACTGTAACCCAATGCATTAGAGTTGAAAAAAAAAAAAAGATTCTTCAGTACAGCGCTCACCGAGAAATCTTCAGATTTTACAAGTACATAGAATGGGGATTCGTTACAAATGCTAGCAATTAAAATGTTCAGAATTATTTATGATAGAATCATTTAAAACATTAAAAAAATGATAGTTTTGGAATTAAAATGTTACGAGTAGTTTTAAACGAAATGTGTTATTCCAAATCTCAATCTTTTATAAATATTTTGAGTTCTTTTAGTATGGACATTCTTTTCTGAACAAGTTTTTTACAGATCCACCCAATGGACCTAAAATTCGTTACTGGTATTCCTATTTTAAGGTAAGAAATTGAATCTGTACGAGGAAGTCAACCGCCCGCCTACTAGTGAGTGAAGAAACAGTAGAGTTACTTCGTGCAAATTCCCCCCCCCCCCCCAAAAAAAAAAATCTTCCGACATTGAGCAATACTTTCAGAGTTTACACCCTCCATTCCAAAAGAAACCGAACGTTTTAAAAAAACAAAAAAACAATGTACATTTTGGAACAAATCATTTTTATTAATCAATGTATTCCCCTTCTGCATCGATACACATATTTGCACGCTCCAACAAGTTGTCAAACGACTTCTCCATGTCCTTTATTGGAATGGTCTTTAGGACGGCGGTCGTCGCCTTCTCAATGGCTTCAATCGATGCGTGCCACTTTCCTTTCATCGCCAAATGCAGTTTCGGGAACAGATAGAAATCGCACGGAGCGAGATCTGGTGAATAGGGCGGATGATGCAAACGAATAATGTGATTTTTGACCAAAAATTCAGTTACAAGTCGCGAACGATGTGATGGTGCATTATCGTCCAAAAGAGTCCAACTGCCGATTTCTCGATATTCGGGCCGAATACGACGAATTCTTGCCAGCAAACGCTTCATGACGCCCAAGTAAAACTCTCCAGTGACTGTCTGGCCGGGCTGAACAAATTCTTTGTGGATAATTCCTTTTGAATCGTAAAAACAAATCAGCATCACCTTAACTTTTGACTTCACCAAGCGACTTTTTTTGGGTGGTCCTTCATCCGGCGCTCTCCATTCAGCACTTTGCCGCTTTGTTTCGGGCTCATATTCAAAACACCACGTCTCGTCACCAGTTACAATCGATTTCAAGAAGTTTCGATCCTGCCGAGCACTTTTAACAATGTCTTTGCAATGCGCAATTCGATCAACTTTTTGGTCTTCGGTGAGTTTGTGTGGTACAAACCGCGAATTAACCTTCTTAAGGCCCAAAACTTCGGTCAAAATGCGGTATGCGGTTGTTTGAGGAATGCCTAATTCCATTTCAATAACTTTCACCGACGCTTTTTTGTTATGTTTGATGAATTCACGCACTTTTTCGATGTTTTCTTCCGATAATCCGGTTCTGGGACGGCCTGATCTTTCGTCATCATCCAGCGTCTCTCTACCCGATTTGAATCGCCTGAACCACTCGTAAACTTGCGTACGGGATAGACACTCATCACCATATGCATTTTGTAGCATTTGGTGCGTTTCAGTAAAAGGTTTACCCAGTTTAACACAAAACTCAATTGCAGCTCGTTGTTTGAAACTCATTTTCCGACCGATGTATACAACACACTGACAGTTGAAACGCAATAACTTTGTTGCCGTGCATCCAAATGTCATGACATTTATACCAGTTGTCAATGAGGGACTACGCCATCTACCGGTAAAATATTACAACATTTGGCACTAGTGGTACTATTTGTTTTCAAAAGTTCGGTTTCTTTCGGAATGGAGGGTGTATATATCTATTGTTGGCAAATTTATGAATCTGAGTTTCATATGATGTTTAGGTTACTCGAAACTCAAAATATGATTTATGAGAACGCTGTATTACTTTTAAATTAAATTATGATGTTAAGATAGTGATGGATAAAAAGATGCGGATATATTTTTGAGAATATAATCAGGGAGTATTTCCTAGAAAATTCAGTCAAAGAGAAATACCCTGGAGGTTCTACCTTTTAGAAAGTGAAATTGTTATGGTGAATGAAGGATTTAATTCCCAATGAACAGCTGATATGTTACAATATAATCAATGCAAAGTATGTAGAACTGTATTTAGAATTAAATAACAAGGGTAGTAGGTAGAAAGTATGAAGCAACTTAGAAATAAACGGAAAGAAACTTAATTGCCTACATATGGGATAACATCAAGATTTTTTTAAACGTATATTGTCTCAGAAACAAGAGAAGTAATGTTAATATAATGAAAGTAATATTTTTAACACATAGATATACGTAGGGAACATAGGGATATATAGAGATATAACACATAGGGAGAGAGAGAGAGAGAGAGAGAGAAAGAATTGTAAGTTCAGAGAAGAATAAACTAAACTGTTGCCAATACTTTTTTATTTTCATAAAACCCTTCCTTCCTTCTTTAAGATTCTTCCAGCTGACACAAAGTCTTGAGAATTTATAAGTACAATTATATTCCATATACGATAAAGAAGGACTTAGTGTAGGGGAAAATGCGACAAACGGTTGAACTAGAAGCAAAGAAATTGAAGGTGGTAGTGAAGAGCCTCCTGGTCATGAATTATGTATTGTTCATGGAAATTTGCGGGTTGTTATTTTATGTAATAAAAATGGATTGCATAATTCTTCCAACGGGGGGAGAGAAAGATAAAAAAAGAAATGAAAAAAAAAAGTTTAAGAAGGAAGGAATCCATATAGTGGCAGTTATAAAATATGCAAATTCCTATCGAATATTCTTATAAGATGCAATGGAGTTTTCACTTAAGATTCAAGTCGTCTTTATTCTTTCTTCTTTAGTATTTTGATCTCAATTTTCTTTTCCTTTTCTTAAAAAAGAAAAGTTTTGAAACTTTTTGTTCTATAACTCGTTGCTTGTAAAGTTTATTTTAATGTCAAATGATAATTGTCATTCAAATACGCAGCGATAAATCATTACAACAAACACAATTAAGAGTCTTCAACCCCACTTCACCTCACTAGCAATTCTTGTTTCTTCTTCTTCAGTGTTATTTGCTGGTGTATTCGAATTTCAAATGTGGTTTTACTATGACTTGGTATCATACTGTATGAGAGGTGAATCTATTTCCATATTATATTACACCTTCTACCCACCAGGCGGCTGATTTGATAGGCTCTTCTTTTTTGTGCTTAGCAAATGATATACTTTATATTCACATGTATCGTTCCGCGTCATTACAGTGTTGCCAGATGAGATTTCCAGGCTTGTAAAGAGCTTAAGATATGTGCACACTTAGAGCCATATTTACTTTTTGAAGTCACAAATACGTGATCGATGCATTCTACTTATTCATGTATGTTGTTGTTGTTGCAATATCATAATAGCTCTGTCATATTGAACACAAAGGAAAATTGTAAGCTGCTAATTGATATTATTCCTTTTCTCAAGTACAGGATGTGGCATACAAACAGACTTTTTTGAATGCACAAAAACGGATACCGCGTTTTATTTTTTAAAAAATTACAAACATTCCTATTTAGATGTTCGAACGTGCCGAGGACGATTTCCAACGCAGATTGTCCGAATGTCAACATCGAAATGGTGGTCATGTGCATGGCGCCATTTTCAAAACATGAACGTCAATGACAATGGCAATGTCTAAGGGTGCAGTGGGTGTGATTGTAACTTTTCTTTTTAAATAATAGAACACAGTATCAGTTTCGTTGCATTCAAAATAGCCCGTTTTTATGCCACGCCCTGTATACATCCATCTCTATTTCTAGAATTTGATGTTTCCTGGAAACCGAAATTAGTGAAATGCCAAATAATACCAGAATTCGTAACTCAATATTTTCTACCGTTCTACTTACGGCTATGTTTATAAACAAGAAAACAATCAACTGATTCAGGATCTTGCTTATTAGTTCCAATTTTACATCTTTGAACGTCATTACTTTCTAAGATGTAAGATCACTTCCAAAATTGAAAGAAACTGGATTTACTCCCCTTATATGAATACGTCTCTGGTTGTAATTATTACACCTATACAAATAACCCCTTCTGTTTATGTTGCATTAGGTGGTAACACTGGATGGACCACTCTCCCTTTCAATTTCCTGCCAAGTTACTGACTCAATCTGGCACCACTGCAGGTGGCGGCGCTATAGTCTCAGCTTATCCAGTTCATTGTGTGAGCAGTAGCTGACTTCATAAATTCCATGGCCTTTGTTTACCTTGATTCAGCCGAGGCTCTTGTGCGGTTTGACATGTGATTTATTGGAGAAATTTGTTACTGCCAACTAGAGCATTATTCATGCTTACAGAAGGGTAATATAAATAACAAAACTTTATTAAAAGAACCGAACAAGGAACTCCCACAAAGAGCGATGAATGAGAATACAGGGAGAATTTTGGGAATGAAGAGGGGAGATGGGAGTCTGTTGATCGGGCAATAGAATATGGGGCAAGTGAAAGTAAAAAAAAAAAGTGCTCCTAGAGCGAGGAAGCGGGGGGCTGTGAAATATTTTAAACAATATACAGACAAGGGTTGGAGTGGTGGATGTGCTGTCGTAAAGAGACAGGATTGGAACCACCCACATGTTAACAAGAAATCTTAAAATGTCTTCAATTTTGGTCTACATCTCAACTTTGGTTGGAACAACTTGTTTGAATTATTTAGTACAAAGTCAACTTTGTTTTTCATGACTTGCAAACACTTAATTAAATTTGTAAGAAATCGTTGCAACAAGACTGTTTCTTTATTATGTAATTAAAGAATTGAATCCCATCAAGTAATGACATTCAAATTTATTGACATCAAGGGTTGGACATTAGTTAATGTGCTGTCAAATTTCGACACTGATAAATATAACAAGGTTTCGAATTGAGATGTTTTAGGGAAACTTAAACCCATCAACTTTTCACTAGATTTGATGTATTTATTGTCGTCGTTTGATTCTACACACAAGATTCAAATTGATTCTACACACAAGATTCAAATTTCATCGACTGGACAAGGAAACACTAAACCCAGCTGTATCAAACTAGTCGTAATAATTATATCATGATGTATTTATTCTGCCTATGTCTGCATTATAATCTGTGTTCTCCCTACAACACTTTGTACGGTACAGAGCACATAACATAAATACTACCTTTCCTCACCGACTCCCAGAAATAAATAAATCCTCTGTGATTTCATCTTTGCACATAAGTGCAGCTTAGCGACTAATTTTCTCCAAGATGAAATAAGCTGAGCGTACTGTACAATGTTATTAAAATTGTATTTGAAGCTAATGCAAAAATTAAAATTTCGCTTGGATTTGTTAAAAATTGATTATGATGAAGACTGATATGTAATGATCGTTGTTTTGAACTACTGTGGAGCACTTTGGACCGGAGGTGTATGTATATATATATTGATATAAATTATTTTTTAACCAATATTTTAAATTTTGGAAATAGAACACTTCCATATTATAACTTTATTTTAATTTAAACTCAAACATCGTGATTCCAAAGATTTAAACCAGACTTTTTTAAGTTAGATTGAGAGAAAGTCGCAAACTATATTTCTTGTTATGCGCGCACTCAAATTATGGCACTGTTTGGTTTGAGTGTCTTCAAAGACTCTTCGTGACTTCCCACCTGCGAAGTTGAGTCGTACAAATTTTCTGGCCTCAGATAATATCTGAACTGAGCGGATAACAGATGAAATAAAACCTCTTCTTGTCAGTCTATTTATAAACCCAGACAAAGGTTTAGCACGTGCAGTGGGAGAGTTAAAAAAGAAAGAAAGCGACTGGTGTTTTCTACAATCTAGCACAAGCTATTTTATGGAATCGTCTTCTCTCCTTTAGTGGTTACAATTGGTAGCCCTTTACCAATGAACTACATGAAGATACTTGCAGGTTCGAGATATTTCTCTTCATTTTTCAATTATTTGAAAACACTATTCTTTTAGTTTATTAAGAAAGAGCAACGGATAAGGCTTGTATTGTTTATTTGGTATTTAAGTAACCTTGTCTATGTACTTAAGATTTCATACGCTTAAGAAGTCGTACATCGCTTCCTGTTCAAATAGCTCAGCATCTTTCAATTCAATATTAATTAACTTTTATGTAAGTAGAAATCTCGTGACCTATACGACACAAACAGAATCTCTGAATTGATTATTTTAGATGGATATGGAATGATACTTCATTATTCAACTTTTCAAACTTACAAATTCTCTCATCAGCCATTTTCTGTGAATCTGAGAGAGCAACATTTCAAAACCTCCTGTATATTTCCCGAGAGAATATTTTAGAAGGGTAGAGGATGAAAGCGATATTGAAAGTTGTATTTTTTAATGATCAACAACAATTAAACATTTTTTCTAAATATTATAGATGAGAATGCATAATAAAATATTGCAAATACTTTTAAGGGAACTTGCAAATAGCTGCAACTACCTGTATTGTGCTGCAAACTGTCGCACAATTTATTATAATGAAATGCTTTGAAATAAGAAACAATGAAGGCCGTTGTTTTTTCTTGTATTATAATTACATCCAGAGACTCTCACATAAATAAACACAATATCATTCATTAAAAGTGTTAATTACTGGTTAACAGAAGAATGCACCCATCAAAACCAGTTTAAGAGACAATATAATACATTAAAATGGTAGCGTGAAATTTTAACTTAATAAAAGCGATATGAAAGAAAATTATAATTTCAGATGCAAATTAATAGACAGTTAAAGATCTCTTATCAGAAGAAGCAGAAATATTTTAAGATAATTTTAAATTACAGAAATTCAAATGGGTATTAGTTAGAAAGATTTCGAGGCGTTATTAAGTTGATTTCAATGAAGAATAAAGAAACTGCTCAAGGAATAGGATAGAATTTGGATTTGAATTTGATCATCACAGAATAGATATGAGCGCTACTTTAGAACAGAAAGTAACAAATCATATGAAGCAGAATTAAATATTACTGGTGGGGGTATCTCTCCCGGAGATAACTGGGGCATTTCTCCTTTTTTTACCAGGCGAGACTTCCCACCTCAGTAGTTTCCCGCCAACTGCCAAACATGGACAAAAACAGAGTGACGACTGACCTGCTTACCGTTTTTCACCACTACAATTACAAAAATGAATTAATAGTATATTTTTCTAAAGATTCCCGTATTCTTTAATATTAGATCATGCTGCAAAACCATGTTATAACGGGTTACATGCGTAGGACCAACACGGCGTTTGACCAACACGGCGTTGAACCAACACGGCGTAGGACCAACACTGAAACAAGATTGCGTTGGACCAACACGGCGTTAGACCAACAATAATATCCGGCGTACGACCAACACGGTAAAACACAAATCTTGATAATAATGAAGTAATTGTGAAATAATAATTTTTGTAAAAAACTGTATCGTGGATTGGCACCGCGTAAGGCCAACACTGCGTTTGACCAACACGGCGTTTGACCAACACGGCGTTGAACCAACACGGCGTTGGACCAACACGGCGTTCGATCAACACAGGATTTTGCCCTGGGGTGTTGGTCGTACGCCGGTTCTTGCTGCTTGAGAGGCTGTTGGTCGTACGAAGTGTTGGTCCAACGCCGCATCCCCGTTATAACTAACTACCTGTATTAGCTAAAAACACCAACTTAACAATATCCAATCTTCAGCACTCGTGCCACCAGCACAGATCTTGGCACAACTGACACTCACATTACATTGGTCGTGCATTCTATTGGGTAACTTTTGAAATAAAGAAATTATTGCAAAGATATGCTAACTATAAATGTCCTATTCTTAAGTGCCAAAAACTATATAGCTCATTGCTCAGAAGGAAAATAAAATAGATGTAAATGGTAGCAAGTCGCTGTAACACTTTATTATTTTATTATAATGTAAAGCTATATAAGGATATGACATATTTTAAGAATATAATATTGCAAAAAAAAGTCCAAATAAAGGTCGGAAGTGGACAAAATGTACAGCAAGTGATCAAAAGTTGACACATTTAAAGTATGTTAAAAGACGCTTCTAAAATGTAAAACAAATGCACGTTTCTTTGGCACTGTTTACTTTTATAGCCAAATATTTTGTACTGTGATTGCATGGCAAGACAACGAGACGAGACAGCAAAAAGTTGCAAAGAAAATGGCTGCAACAAATCATTAGACGAGGAGGAGGAACAAACAAATACCAAAAAAAAAATAATTACAATTATAGCAGAGAAATATGAAGTCCGGCAATTATTTTCCATTAAATTGAAGCCAAAAGAAAAATAGGAGATCTACCATTCCTTCATAGTTGCGAGGAAATGTTTTTCGTGAAGAAAAGAAAATACAACTTATTATTGGCTCTCTCGCCCACGTGGAAAAAACGCTTCGACAGGAAATAATGAATACATAATGATACAGTTTCTAAACGTAAATACATGTTTTGGCAAATTAGAAAAAAACAGAAAAAGAAAAGAAAAACAACACGGCACGCAAATATGTAAAAATCTACATATTTTATTTTTCTGGTTTGTTTGTTTTTTTCGTTTAGTTTTACAAATGCATGTACACGAAGTAAGGTTTGTTGGTTTGTTTTCTTGTAGCTGATAAATCAATGTACTATTAACATTACATGCAGGAGTATAGTGTGAATATACAGTTGGTTATAATTAGTTACAATATGAGATAAGAGAAACATAAAGCTAAATATAAAACAAACATAACTGAGGAGTTCAGAATTCAAGAGATACAAGTGACATTGACGAATAAAGAAAAGTTCGAGGTATTCTTTTTTATATAACCCGAAATATATGCGACACAAAATTGACATATTTGCTGCAGTGACACATTTAGGTTCAATGTTTCTTTGTACAAAATATGACAGTATTGTGTCACATACTGTATATTTGGAGTTATATAAAAAAATAATATCTAGAACTTTTTCTTTATTCGTCAATGTCACTTGTATCCCTTCGCTTCTAGACTTCTTAATTATGGTATCAGACCCGATGGCAAGGTACTTACGAGCGTACAGTGTAACTAGACTGAGTTCTTTAAATGGAAAAGACTAACCATCTGAAAAGGTCCTGCCACAGAGTCACCTGCATTAGAACAGTCCAATAAATAACGGCCGTTGAAATCAAATCTGAAATCAATTTCTATCTGCTTTCGTTAAGGCGCTAGCCTGCGTTTCAGACAGACGGATAAAGTGAAATTAAAACCACACCAAAATTTCTGAATCCACTAAAAATATCTCATTTCACAATCTCGTTATATACAGTGCGTGAGGAAAATATTAATGGTCCTCGTATATATTGTTTGTGTAATTATTTAGTAGTCCGCATGCATGCAAACTGCCTATTTAGTGGTCTGTGGATGTGAAAAGTTTGAGAAACATTACCAGAGAGCGATATAGGATATTTAATATTGACCACAAGTTTCGGGCCTAAGACAATACACGGAGATTATATGCTTGTAATGCTTTTTTTTATGATATCAAGCTTTTAATTGAACTAAGTTCAACATGTCTCAGCTTCAATATGAAAGAAATATCGTGTGGATTGCATCATATTAAAGATTAGTTAATAAGTTTTCAAATTTGAATGATCACTTAATTAATTAGTTTTAATTACTTGAAATGAGAAATTAATTTATTATAGACCTGAAACATTACATTATGATGAAAAGTTTGTTGAAATAAGTTCAGCTGTTCTTTTGTGATACGCGAATTATCACCAGACTTTTAAAAGAGCAACGAGTACTTTTTTTTTCTAAGAAAATGGTTTCAAACTTTCAGGGTATAAACTATAGGCATGTTTTCTCAATTCTCTTGTTTCGGTCTGATGAATTCTAGCTAGAATTTCCCATCATTTAAAAAAAAAAATGTGAGTTGTTATGTATCAAGGTTTAACCAAAATAATGACTCTAATACATGCTGTGTCATAGTTACTGACCACTGTTGACTTCTTACATTTTGTTTTCTAAGTGTTTATTGGCGGCAGCTTATGAAAGAAATTTAAAAAGAAAATGAAACGTGATAGTCCTTTTAACTACGGACTTAGCGACTTGATTTCGATTCCTATAGTGGGCATCTTTTTATTGTCTGACAAAATTTTCCTTCAACGTCTCTAAAATTCATTCAGATTTCTACTAGAATGAACACTGGTAAGGAAAGATGATGCTTTCACAGCCTAGAAATGACCATTTTATTGGAAAATAGATTGAAGTCTAGATTGAAAGTAATGCAGGCGATGAAGAAAACTACTTTCTTTTGGAAACTTGAATTGAAGTCTAATGTTCACAACCTAACCTCATAGATGCTAAATTTTCTATTAGTTCAAATTTAATATCACATCAAACATAGACAATATTTTGCAATAACAAACCAAACTAAACTATACACAGAAATTGCATCTAGGGCCAAAAATTCCTAAATTTAGCCTCTCATTTTCTAGCTGGGGCGAGTTCAAACTGTAAACTTTTGGAAAATTTAATGTTTTGAATGATTGTAAAAAAAATTCAAGATAACCCCCATTTTGTGGAAAAGAAAATTAATATTAAAGTAAAATTTAGTATTTGGAAATTGATTTTTATCAATGCAATGGCTATTAGGAGTTAAAAGAAATAATGTCATCAGGTTTTCAGTGTTGCCAAGTTAGTATAAAATTTATTCTTTTAATGTGGTATTTCGTGATTACTTTATAGGGTATTTGGTACCCTCCGATGATAGTAAACATCCTATGTAAGCACAGATTTCAGTGTTGCAAACTTGAAAAATATACAAAGTAAAAATCTTCAAAACTTAGATTTTTTTAAAAACGTTTAATGCAGTATAATATTTGCAGTTTACAACACTCCTTTCTGTCCTTCACACATGATATTTGCCATCACAAAGGAATACCAAATATTGAATAAACTGACGTAGTGCTTTTTGAAAAAAAAAAAAAAAAGACCGGATTGGCACTACTGACAATGCGATGACACCATATTTTACACCTATTATCAACCGTATTGATATAAAAATAAACTCCCCAGAAACTAAATTTTAGTTTATTCCATCATTTGCAATCCATGCAAGTTGGAAACCCTGAATCTTGAAAACTAAGCAAGACAGAATTTTTTTCCCCTCACATTTTTGAACCAACCTGTATACATACACAAATGAAAGAGCGTCTGTCTTCTTTTTAATTGGTTTCAACAATTTAAGATGCAACATATCGAATAGTGCAAAGAATATTCATTGTAACTTAATTTTCTTTACCCCCACCCACCCACCCACTTTTATGATAAAATGACAATAAAAATAATGGCAAAGTTAATAAAATATATTTTGTGACGTAAATTATCCCTTTTTATTAACTCATTCCCACGCTTAATAATCATAAGAATGTGTAAGCGCATATTTTAAATAAGAAAAGGAGACTAAATTGTGTGTACATAAAGGATTTAGCACTCCTTTTTCTTAATCCAAAGCATGTAATATATCTTAACTGTTGTACTTAGAAAGAGCAAATTGATGAGAACATCACGACTCAAGACAGAGACGTAATGAGCCTTCATGACTATCACGCATGTGAATATTATTATTATCACGTCTCTTTTCCTTTGATCCTTTATCGTCCTCTTCTACCATTATTCCTATATATTATTTACCAGTTACTCTCACAACCCATACCCAAAACATTCCGTCTAAACATATTTCTCCTTGCTCACACACACACGCTATTACACACCACAAATGTATTCATGCACTGTACAGTGTACACACACGGTGCAACAGATCTCATGTAGTGAAAGTACGCCTATTTGCATGCAAGCGTGTTGTCTTAAATGCACCGACAACGGCATTTGTTAAATTGTATGCGTGACATTTACAAACAGTCACTTTGGTCTCTAAATGTGAATCAAGGTAAAAGAAAAATGAAGCGAACTGTCTTTTGTGTTTAGTGCTAATATATGTATATTCTCATTCTGCTCCTTCTCGCCTTTTGCAGTAAGTAGACGTGCATTCTTAGTGATACATTACATACAGTTCATTTAAAAAAAATCTCTTTAAAATGTATACAATATAATAAAGTGAACTGATTAAAGTTTTCCAGGCGAATAAAGATATGATAGCTGAATAAAGGCGCTGGCCGCTACTGTTCTCATCCCGTCCTCGGAAAAACGTTCATCGCTGAATGCCATCCCTCAGAAATGTGGCATGTTTAGGCTATAAATTCGAGTTTTAAAAACAAATGGAAGTGTATAAGGATTTTGGATTTCCTTCCTAATTTTACATAAAGAAAAGATTATTATGAATTCTTTCACCTACAACTTTATTAATCTCCTGCTTAGCTGGGTTTTAGTGTTTCGGTCTTTGCTCAGCATTGTGATGACAATTGGAGAGTTATTTGAATGAAGAAGTAGCGAACTCCGATTTCGAAAGGTGGTGATAGTGTCGTCTCGAGTACAAATGGCACCCACTTTGAAAGGAAGTTTCTTAGTAGACCAAATCTCTATATGGGCGCTCAAGGCGAGAATTTTAGGTGTGTGTATATATATATAATAGAAAACTCTCGGGAACACATCAGACTTCATCATTGCTTCCTGGCGTTGCCTACTACCCCCATTCTATTTTTAGTGCATGCCTTATGCAAGCGTATTTATTTGAAGTTTTTAATGTGTTTGATTTTAATAATTTATTCAAGTTTTAAAATAAACTTTACAGACAATATATTTTCATCTTGTTACCAATATGGCAGAAGCATTTTTAAAATTATGTACTTATTGAAAGTTCATCTTACTTAACAATTCTTCATATAAAGTGAAGAAGTAAAAAACATCCAAAAAAACTTAAAAGCAAACAACGTTGCTAGAACATAACATAAAGACCGTTACTATGTATTGTGTTAATTTATAAGAAGACTGTGTTATTATGAAATTGAATTTATGTAGAACAAAATATAGTTTTCTATTTGATAAATTGCTCCAAATTTCTATATTATAAATCAAAATCATTGGCTTAGATTACATTAATAATTAATTGTGTTTTCAAATTATTCTTTTTTTCTGTACGCAAATGAGCCTGAATAGTTTTAACTATGATTTTGACAGTTTCGTCATAGAGACCTTTCGATTTCCCCTGTTCTTTATTTGTGTAATTGATCAGCCAACCTTTGTTTATGTTTATTTTGTGCATTTATGATATGAATCATGGTGCTTTTATTGAAGTTAGATCTATGGTTGAGATAGCATATATAGAGAGAGGTCGCTCGAGGGAGTTGGGGAGAGAAAAAAGTATGCCCAAGACTTTTCTATTAGATTTTGTAGTTGGCAAACAGCCATTGGACTTTTCCAGTATCTCCCACCTACTCCCAACTTTGCTGTCGATTTGATAGAGGCACAAAGTAATTATTTTTATCCTAGACATAAATACATATGTGCGATAAAAGTAATGGATACCTCACCATTGTTAACCTCTAATAACAGTTGGTAGAAAAAAGGCGACAGTAACAAATGCAATAAGCTGGTTTTGCCGCAACAAGTACCGTAAAACCTCGATCAACCGTCACTCTCTGTTATCCGTCATCGTAAAAATGCGAATTTTTGATTAGAAATATATTTCGTAATAATAGATTTTTGGATAAAAAGTTGTTGTTGTTGTTTTTTTTTTTCAAAAAAAAAGAAGAAGAAAGAAGAAATTTATCCTTTAGGTTTACAACTTGAATGAATATTTTTTTGTTCGATGTTGCAGTCTGTAATATTCTTTTCTCGTGGATAATAAACGTAGAATTCAAATCATTCTGCGGGACAAATCGACTGATTTTCTGGACGCGGGACTTTCAGTTCGTTTGCGGGACTGTCCCGCAAAAATCGGTACGGATGATGACCCTATTCTAACGCCAGGGTTGGAACTAATGGGAA
Source organism: Lepisma saccharinum (assembly GCA_022664845.1). Classification (NCBI taxonomy): domain Eukaryota; kingdom Metazoa; phylum Arthropoda; class Insecta; order Zygentoma; family Lepismatidae; genus Lepisma; species Lepisma saccharinum. Next base: position 9,943 of record JAGDQP010009833.1, on the reverse strand, counting down.
AATTAGAGAAAAATTACCTCTAATTCAGTTGGAGCAGCATTTATTCAATAGATAGAATCAATTGTTACAAAAAATCCGTGATTAAAATTTGTATCGAATCTTAGGTGCTTCAAGGAGATGGGAATAAAGACTTTCCAGATTTCTCAGCAAGTGACATTTATTCGTTAAAATATTGCCCTCTGAAGAAAAGAACATTTTCCCTGTACAAAAATGTATTAAGTGACAGGCGGAAAAAAAATTGCCAGAAAATCTTGAAAAATACATAGTTATATAAGATCAGTAACTTTACTTTGAAGTCAAAATGTTGTTTCATCGTAAATAGAGGTACAGTTCAGTGTGATAGCTTTGCTACTGAATACCAATTTCTTCGATTACGTGTCAAATTGAGTCCAATTGTTGTTTTATATGAATAGACGTAGGGTCTAGAGTTCTTTGTTAAATTTTTACATACATCAATATCTTATGCGACTGTACCTCATTCACATTTTACTTGCAATAAACTTTATCATTTAAAGGCGGAATTTGTTATTGCATATTTACTTCTTCATTGCATATTTTAGGGCATATTCTTGCGATTTTTAGTGCTTAGTTGCATGCATATTTTGACGCTTTTTAGTGCATATGAATCCGAACTCTATAAGATTAGTAATTACTGATATTAGTTAAAAAATGTTTATTCGTATTGTAGTCCTGTGAATGTTCCGGTTCAAAGTAAGAAAGAACAGTAGAAAGCGTGTAACACACATATTCTGATTTTCTTCTGACCCGGCACTATAATATTATATACATTTTCATTGTCCTAGAATTGAAGTGATTTTACCCCATACGTCTTCCCTTAGCTGTGACTGATTACATAACAGTTTCTATATTGTTTAATAAAGCGGTTCATATATACTATCTGTTCTATATATGGTTTTGTGTTAGTTAAAATCGACAAATATTAGTGAAGCAATTAACACAGTGAAGTGAATCAGAAATTAATAAGATATAAAAATGTAGTAATCAAAGTGATTGATAAATGAATAAAGAGTTGGTTAATTTTTAAGTCTGTTTACGATAAGAAACAAGTTATATACTAACCATAAAAATAAAGACGTTCTTAGAAATGATTGTGGAAAAGGCACATACCCTACGACGACAAGGCAGAGCAAATTCAGGAAACAATAGTAAAAAAATAATGATTTTATAATAACATGTATTCTCCTGTTTCTTGGATATAATTTTCTTTTCCCTCTTCCTATTGTTACAGTGTTTAATTTTTACAGTGTGTTTCCTGAGGAACTATTAAGGAACTGGCTCTGAAAAATCGGAGTATAGAACTAACATTTTCCATTTTCTCATAAATTTTCACCTTTTGTAAAGTAGTGAAGAACAAACGGAAATGAATAGCGAATTGAACAACAAATTGAATGGATTAGTGAAATGAAGAGCGAAGTGAAGCAATTAACTCGTAACAACTAACTGAGTTGACTAGTTGAAATGAAAAGAAAGCAAATGGAATGATTGACAAAGCGTAAAGTGTAAAGTAAAGAACGAAAATATCTTATTGGTGAGGCGAAAAGTTGAGTAAAGAACGAACAGAAATGATTGGTGAAGTAATATTGAAGTCAAGAGTTGAAAGAAGTGATTGGCGAAGTGAAGAACTAAACGAAATACCTTGTGAAGTAAAACACGAAAGGAAGTTATTAGAAAAGCGAAGTGTAGGATAAAAATGATATCATTGGAAAAATTAACTGAGTAGTGAACTTTGCTCATCTGTGACTCAAGTGAAGTATTATTTCTTGACCAGGCACTACATTATTATTTCGTTCTATAGACAATGTTAGCACTGCTGAAGGTAGAGGAGTGTTTGATACTTCTTTTTACAGAAAAGAGATACCATTAAGAACGAATGCTGTTACGTAACATGACCCAGGTCTTGTATATATTGACTAAAACTATATATCGTTGATAAATGATATCGTTTAATTAGATAAAAATATGGTATATACGTTTTCCTCTCTTGCATTAATATACAGTACGGGTGTTGAAGTATTTTACAAAGCGTACGAATGTAAGTATAATAGGGCTGAACGTATGTAACTGGAACAGTGAAATTGAACGTACGAGGCTGAGCCCTCTGAACGTACAATACCAAACGCTTAATGATTTTATAATAAGCTGCCTCTTTTTCTCCTGCTCTTCCAAGTTTTTTTTAGCTCTTCTCTTTCACCCTCTCCTTCATAATAGTGTTTAAGTTTTCATAATAATAAGTGGCTTTGATGACCTTGAAAGAGAGAGAGAGAGAGAGAGAAAAGAGGTTGTATTGCAGGATGTATGCACTCATCGAGCGAGTACCCGTTTTCTGCGCATTTTGACAATTTTCCCATCCTGTTCATCTGTTAGTGTTTGGGTTTGTTTCACACAGGAAGAGAGATGTTTATCTTCAGGTTTATCTTTAGATAGGGGGAGGGGAGAGAGAAAAAGATGAAAATTGTGCAACCTGGGTAAAGATAACAATAACCTTGATTGTGTTTACGCGGGAAATTATGCTGTAAAAACCGGAAGGGAGCCTTTATTATATATATAGTAGTTCCATATTCTCATAATAATACAGATATCCACATTCCACTAAACCTTCTCTTGCCATGAGGTAAAAATAAAATCATGACAAAGGGAGTTGTAAGGCAGAAGTTTTTGATTGCGAATTGATTAAAACTTTTATCATATTATCAGTTAAACCGTCTGCGACTTAGATGTGAGCTTTCGTATTTGAGACTTAGATCAGACTTGATATCAGAGATTTTCTGATGATTGTGCAGGAATCAACTTGATGTACTCACAAAAGGATTTTGTCTGATAGTACCGTACTCAGGGCTGTAGTTAGGGGCAGGGGCAAACTGGGTCCGCGTCCGACCTGTTGATTTCAATTTGTAGAATTACCTATTTTCGATAAACTTAATATAGATATGTTTTCTGAGAATGCGTTTAAGCCAAACATAATAGGTTTTCTGAGAATGCGTTTAAGCCAAACATATCAATGTTCTTACAATTCTTGATTAATGTCAGGGTTGGGGAGGGGGATGGAAGTACACCCGCTCACACACCCTTTCAAGCACTTATGATTTGATGTAAACAAAAAAAAAAATGTTCGCCTTTTGTAACGCATAGGGAAAAGGGGGAGGAAAAGAATTCCAGTTCACAATAATAATTAAACGACACGTTGTGGAATTCAGACATGAGCTCACCTTTTCATTCAATCCAACTCAAGCCTTTTTGGATGTCTTGTAGTTAGGTTTATTCACGAAAAATTGCTTGGATAATAGCAGCAAAAAGTTCTAGAGGGGGGAAAAGTTATCCCTGCCAGTGATGAAAATTTTCATCTCCAGAGGAGGATAATTTTTTGTCGGGGGGGAAAACCCTGGCATCTTCCCCCTGTCAATTCGAACACTGCCCCTACCTCTTATTGCTTTCTTCACGTACCGAATAACAAGGGGGGGGGGGTATGCTTACTCTGAATTGTACTGAAACATACAACTTCCCCAGATTTTCCACTTCGAGCACTGATGTTAGGTATAATCAGATTGGAGAGAAAAGACGGAAAAGAAGATGGGGAGCATCCCATAAACTACATACTTCAATCCACTGAAGTTTCTTTTGATTTCTGCCCTCGGATGACACATCCCAAATTGCTTTTCTCTTCTTTATTTCGTCAATAAGTTGTTCAGCGCGTACGGGACCCATTGCTTCCTGATCCACAGCAGGGCGATGGCCACAGTAACAAGGTTGGCAACAGTGTAGTACGTGTCGACCGCACGTCACCCTTCTATAAACAAAACAATTCCTTCTCATGTAGCTCACGTGATGAAGAAAAAGGGTTGTAAACAACTCATCTGGATAATTCTAGCACGTGCTGATTAAAGATCTTTCTAGTAGTTCTGCTGTTTATAAAACTTGCGCATCCGAATAGAGAAACAAAGAAGGTGATCAGGGTTGCAACTGCAATGCGTCTTCATCATTTTACAGCAATGTGTTTATGGAGGATGTAACTAATTATAAAAGGTGAGCAAATGTACATATGTATTTAAGTTTCCTTTAAGGGTCTTCTATGGCTACGCCCTCATTTTTAAACGCTATTTACTGGAAAACTTAGCAATGAGGAGATACCGTGATAAAATTAAAGAGGAACCATAGAAGACCTTCTGGGTTTGTGATTATGTGGAGTGATATACGCTAAAGTAAGCTTTACATTCTCTTTAGTTTAAAATTATAATTTACAGATTTTATAGTCACATTAGTAAATCTGATAATAATTATGTTTGAACATAAGTTGTAAATGTTTCTAAGCTGCTAAAACACCGATACGTATTTTTCAATCTTGCTTGTTAAAAATATTTAGAGCTCGTCTCAAACGATGCCTGCCCGACCAAAACTTCAATCTTGGTTACGGCCCTGACCGTACTTGAAACACTGAATGATACATATGCATGCCACAGTTAAATAATATCGTATGCACATAATAGAGTTTGTAGAGGAAGTGAAGACTTGCTCGTCTCTTCCATCTAGAAGTTGACAGTGGGTTCGAGTATTGTTGAAGACATGTTCGACTCCAGAAAGCTCAATATAAATATCGTTACCTAATGCTCTCTCCAGCAAATTTGCAAATGGGGGATAGACACGTTTTTCTACTGCACCCTCTACCAGCACCATTATATCTGAAATAGTGACAATGCTGGAGGATACTGTGTCTCATGTAATAGGCAGATTTAATTTCAGTAAATATTACATCTTAAAAATAATACATTTAGTTTGCACTTTGCAAATGTGGTATTTTATTCTTTTATAGCAACGTACGCGAGAGATGACTATATGCAAGGTGACCGGTAGTTTGTGTGCCTTTGAATGCTGATCAGAGAAGGAATCGTCTACAATGCTGTGGAGATCACAGTCATTGGGCAGATGTAAATTGGACGTTCGTATTATCCAGTGATGAGTCGTGGTTTATTCTATAGTCTGATTCTCGACGGTGCATCATCTGGGGAGAACAGGTAACAGGATATAATCCGTCCAACATCATCGAACGTCATCAATATGGAAGTGGCCGAGTGATGTTGTGGGTCAGCATTAGCAGCACCTGAAGAACGCCTCTACGCGAAACCACCAGGGTGAATAGGCAAGGCAAAACTGCTACCAGATATCGCGATCAGATCTTGACAGTACATTTGAGAGAGTTTCGGTAGCATGTGGGAGACAATTTCTTCCTGATCGATGACAATGCCCGCCCTCATAGAGCTGTATTAGTGGATGACTTTTTATTTAAACTGGAACTATTGGCCTTTTAGACTGGCCAGTGCGTTAATCGGCCTTAAATCTAACTGAACATGTTTGGGACAACATAGTAAGGCGAGTTGCTTCGCGATCACGGCCACCCATATCATTTGATGCTCTCACAATAGCTACGCATGAATAATGGGAGCTACTGCCACAAGATCTTCTCGCTGCACCTGTCCGTACTATGCAGCGTTGTTGTCAGACTTGTATCGCTGCTAGGGGTGACCATATACCCTATTAAGTTCCATTTCGGGGGTTTCTCACTTTATTTTGTTTTCTGATCTTATTATTATAATTCTGGCTTGTATCCTTTTGTGATATAGCAACCATGAATATTTTTTATTTAAATACTTATTTTCTGCTTTTTAGTCTTGTGTGTGTGAGATTTTGCAATCGATTTTAAACATCTTGATGAGATTATGACAGAGACATGTGGAAAATTTCAGTTTTTCTTCACCTGATAATATCTGAAATAGAAAATTGTTATATCTATCATCTACCTATCAATAATATATCAATCTGTGTAATTGTTATTTTCCTGATTTATATATATATATATATATATACAAGTTAATATTGCATTGTCAGCCATCAGTTCTGAGCTATGTTTCAAGTCTCTAGCTTTAAAATTTCATTTCTCCAGCTCGAATGGTGTGGAAAATGATATTTGGGCGGCAATTTTGAATTCAAGATGGCGACTTTTTCAAAATGTAATACTTTCCTAAACTACTTGTTATGATACACCTTTATGCCAAATTTCGTATCTAGCTCAAACGGTGTGGAAAATGAATTTTTGTGTCTATAATGTTGGATCCAAGATGCCGTATTTGGAGAAATTTGGTAATATTTTCGTAACCTACTAGTGATAGTGTACCTTCATACCAAATTTCACTTCGCTAGCCCCAGGGTCTTAGGCTGTGTATCCTATAAAACAATGGGTTTGGCGGCCATTTTGGATCCAAGATGGCAGCTGTTTCAACATTTTGTAATATTTTCTTAACCTACCAGTGGTCATGTACCTTCGTACCATTTTTCTATCTCAAACGGTGTGAAAAATGTATTTTTGTGTCCGCCATGTTGTATCCAAGATGGCGTCTTTAAAACATTTGGTAATATTTTCGTAACCTATTGGTGATAGTGTACCCTTATACCAAATTTCGTTTCTATTGCTCTAGTCGTTTAGGCTGTGTATTCTATACAACAATGGGTTTGGCGGCCATTTTGAATCCAAGATGGCGGCTTTTTCAAAATGTTATAAGTTAATATTGTATTGTCATCTAGTTCTGAGCTATGTTTAAAGTTTAAAGTCTCTAGCTCATCGGGAAGTTAATTTAAAATCGATTGCAAAACTTGTACCGAACAGAGACAAGAAACCGAGTTAATAAAAACGGTAAAATAGATAGCTGCTGAGTCAATCATGGTCATCTAGAGGTTATTTGTCTTTGCTGTCGTCACATCAATTCTAATCCATCAGTCATCCTCGCGTAAATACTAAATAATATTAGCCATATTTCTCTCGTTGTAGTTGTAAATATTGTTTTTCATCTGCCTCAATGGCATGTTGCACTTGTATAGCTAATCATTTAAATCATTGTTTTCCTTTTTGTTTCAATTCAAAGTCACGTTGATCATATCAATATTCTTTGAAATCGGTACAAATTTAATGTTTTTCAACGAGATACTTTAACGAACTATAGAAAAATAACTTTAAACATAATCTACGCGTATCTCAAATATTTCTAACGTCCAAAACTATTACAATAAACAACGCTGGAGCTTGGAAGACTTAACTATGATGACTTTGAGAGTGTTAAATTTCGATATTAGGTGTATAACATAAGGAACATCCTTAGATGAGAACCAGACTATGTGTGATGAAAGTTTGATTCTTTACTAATCAAAGGTCGATTCATCCGTTGTTTTGAACCTCCTATTATCTGTTGAATTTGAACCTCAACAGAAACGCAATCTGAAAAATCGCAGCAGATATCGATATGATAGTGAATTAGATTTTATGTAATGATATGTGTGTTATTTCCTAATGTTCGATCTTTTCCATATGATTCTGGCAGTTAAACTATATATACACCGTACCTGCATAGACAATAGGAAAGACATCTCTTACGTTCTATCATGTGGAGTGTTATTAAGTATAACATTCGCGTGGGAGAAATGACTTGATCGAAAGTAATCGTGTTGGAGTAATCGTTTGTAGGGAGAGTGAACGCACAGCACCTCCAGGACAGGAGCATGCGCTTAACATTTTCATTACATTCACTTCCTCCAAGCATTGCTGTCCGCGTACTTTGCATGCTAGTGTCTCAAAAGCAACTTCCCTCCACCTCACTTACCCCTCCTCCCCTAACCAGACACATAACACACCTTCAAGATTGATGAGCCATTGATCACATATACTGTGTGTATATATATATGTGTTTGTATCAATCCGCCAATGAAAAATGTTGGACAATCTCTTCTTCTTCTGGAGGCCAAGACAAATGGCACATTGGCATGCAACTATTATTATGACTTGACCGCGATTAATTAATATTTAAGGACTTGAAGATGTTGATGACTCAATACAACGTAATTGGTTTGGTGTTTAGATTATGGTGGGGTACCTTCTCCCCCCCCCCTCCAATAGTAGGGGAATGTAAGAAGGAGGGAAGATTCGGTGGGGCGACCAAAGTGAAGTGACTTGTACCTGACACCAAGTCCCTCACCGACTCACGTGACCTCCTCACAAGCCATCGTCATAAGAGAAAGAAGACGATGATGTCTTATGGATATATACGTGCGCGTGTGTGTATGTATATATAATATGAGACATTATATAGCTTGTGCCTTAAGACTATTGTATCATCATCACCTTTCATAGCAAGTCATGCAAGCCAGTCAGTATTTCTTTTATCTTTTACATGTTTTCTTTCTTATTTTGGCAGGCGTTGCAAGTTTAGTTCTTTCTGGTAATATAATTTCATATGTGATATGTTAGTTTGCACGTGAGGGGTTCTTTTTTTCTATTAACAGGAGAAACGTTCAAAAAATAATAGATAGACATCTGAAAAGACACATGATGGTTCGTTTATGATTATGTCTCAATAGTAAATTTGTCATGACGTAATAAATGACTTTACGTGTTTAAGCGAATTAGTTATAAAAATAGCCTGTCTTGCAGGAGAAAAATACGAATGCCTTAGATTTAGGTTTGAAAGATAATAGCGATTTTTCTTTTTATTCTTAAGGGGAAAAACTGAGAAAAGATTCATTAAATATTTTATATGTTCGGTGTAAGCCATCCTGGGTTCGTTCTCCGCTGAGGGCACGATTTCAGTGTTGATCTAGCAACGTGAAAACAACTGGGAAACTACTTGCATTAAGTAGTAGCAAGGTTGCGATGAGGAGTCGTTGCACTGACAATATGACGCCCTTTTTTCAATGAAAGTCGTCTGGTAGAACTGCTGACCTAAGAGTTATTATTATGTTGTATGAAGCGAAACCATTAACGCTATGAGGGAATTGTAACAGTTGACTAGAAGTATTCGAAACGATAGATGCGTCAGTATTTGGTTCTACAAGATTATAAACGTTGATAAATTTCTTAATATGTCAAAATGTAGCCAAATATTTGTCAAAATCAGGGCCGACCACTGTAGTCATGTTGTCTCAAGCGTTAGGCCTGGGTCTTAAAGGTTCTGGGTTCGAATCCCGGCTCACACAGGGATGTTTCTGGATTTTTAGAAACTTATCATCTAATAGAATTGAGACGCCGAAGTCATTAGTTACTGAAGCGGCCCCAAATACAAAGTTAATCAAAGTTTTATCCAAAATCAGTATTTTGTATGATTTCATATGGCATATCGGTGAAAATCGTTAGCTGACTTTGCATATGATCACAGCAAAAAAATTTCTCCTTGGAATATATTGAAAACCAGCAAAAACATTATACAATCCAATTTACAGATCAGATTAAAATTCATATACATTTTTTTTAAAAAGTAGAACTTAACCAAATTACTTTTACGACACTTTAAAGAATAATAAAAATCCAAATAAAAATAGTTAATATTCAAGAGAATTGAGAACGTGTTACATGAAAGCCATTTTACTTATCTTTACTGCAATAGTGTAATTTACAAATGAAGATTCTTATCCGAATGATGATAATGATGATGATGATCATAAGGGTGCCGTTGTTAAATTGCTGTTAAATCTATCTGGGTCAACAACCGCCATAAAGAACTAATACAAGAGCCAAAAAAATATGCCTATGTTTACTACAATTATGGCACTGGCCATAAGTGGCAAAATGCAGAGCTAGGGATCATTTAAAAACACACGCACACACACACACATAGTAATACATATATATGTACACAAATACATACACACGTTCCCCTAGAAGAGAGAGAGAGAGAGAGAAAATTACGAGCGAACTATTCAAACACGAATGTACTGAACTTTCCTTTCAAATGTTCCTAGTGTCTTCCGTTTTTCTCCCGAGTTTATTAGCAATTTTTCTAACATTTGTGACCGCCAATTACTGTGGTTTTACACATTTGGATTTCAACAAAAGTTGATCAGTAACTTAGATTGAGTTTTTAAGTGAAAAGAAAGAGAGAGAGAAAAAAAA